>JAPPVO010000017.1:46718644-46772146 GCA_030407325.1 Camellia japonica
TCAAAGCAAGTGGCATATGGAGCATGAAAACAAGGTTGAGCCCTTCTTCAATGTTGAAGAGGGCCTCAAAATAAGTACAATATCAGTTCATGAAATGCTTCAATTCAGATCACACATAGGCCAAATATTCAATGCAAAATAATGGCATATAAGAGGATATTGAAACAAGTGCAAGATGGAGGGCTCAAACAGGGTTGAGCCCTTGAACAAACATGAAGAATAGCTCAAAATAGACCTAGTTTCAGTTAAGGTCGGAGCTCAAAACAGTGATCAAGTAGGCTTAAGAAATGAAGCAAAAATGGGCTACAAAAGAGGGAAAGTGAGACTTACCCTTGAAGACCTCTCTTTCTTTGCTTCTTGACTTGAGAAATGTTGCTTCTAAGCCTCTGAAAAGCTCCCTTTGCTGCTGGAAATGGAGTGGTGATGATGGTGCTTGATGATGATCAAGAAATGACACTAAACTTGAGAGTTTTAGAGAGATAGAGAGAGAGGTGTGTATGTATGCTTGAAGGCAAAATTTCTAACCCTTGAGAGAGTGTTGGAGGCTCCTTATATGGACAAAAGGTGGGGTGTAAAGGTGGAGGGAAATGCACCCAAGCTTTCCCCTCCAAAATATCCCCCGGATACAGATCTTTTCTAGGGGAAAAAGGTGCATAGCTGTAGGGAACACATCCCAAGGAGCATGGCCGGCCATATGCTTTTACTGCAGGTGGCCGGCCGGCCGGCCAAGGGGTAAAAATGAAACAAAGATTTGCTGGCCGGCCACCACACATTGGTGGCCTCCCATGTGTGCTGAACAAGACCCCATGGTTCAATTTTGGCAACTCTAAAACAGGAGAAACAACGAGCCACTTTTCAAAGAGGGTTCAAAATGGACCAAAGAATTACTGGCCGGCCATATGTTTTTAGGGTCCTCCCATGTGTGTACATCACAAATATGTGGTTTTGGCTCGAAGAAAATGGCCCTAGGGTGTTCAACATTAGCCCGGAAGTGAGAAAAACGGGCGCCAGGGGGCGCCGGAAGAGCATAACAGGTTGCTGAGACAATTGCTAGCCTCCCACCCTCCAGTGATCTTCCTGATGATAAAATAGAGGTACCTGCCAAAAATGAACGAAAACCGATGCAAAACGAATGCTCGGGGACCAAAACACGCAGTTCGGGATCCCGAAAACCGGCCGTTAAGCACCGAAAGTGATGTTTGGCCACGAAGTGGGTATCTAAGACCCCAGTGTCCCTCGAAAGGGAGTAAATGAGATGCATGCCAAAAACTGGAGGAATCGGAGATGGTTGGGTGGTCCCAAACCGAGGCACACGGCCTGACGGCTCCGAAAACCGGGAACAGGGCTCCGAAATGGGCAAAATGGCCTACGGCCACGAAATGTAGCCCACGGCCACTGAGAGATGGTCTACTAGACCTCTCCCTCCCCTCAGGAAAGAAAATAGAGAAAACCGAGTCTGGTTCACAAACCGAGGCAAGGCACAGAAGAGAGTTCGGAAGTCCGGAGGCAGGGCGCACGGCCGCGACTCTGAGACTTCTGAACGAGCACAATATGCAACATCACCGAGCGCTCAATCGGTGACATCTGAGTCTTAAGGTCGGTCAAAAATGGGGTGTCTACAGCAGTCAGATCCCTCTGGCCCCCCTCTTCTTGGCGAACTTATACTTCCGCATTGACCTCATTCACTCGGACATGGAGCGATCCATGAGCAGCTATGATGTATGGAACTTTGTACACACTCAATTCTTGACCGCCTTTTTCTACGAGCGATTCCCTACTATGGGCCTTGTCCCTAAAGAGCATGAGCCCTTCTTCACCAACGAAGTCCTTGATGTAGAGGGTCGGCCTATTCTAGATACAAAGGGTCGACTTGTCACGAGGCAAGTGCACCAATCCCTCCATCTGTAGACGTGCCCGAACGTCCCGGCTCCGCGCGCGAAACGCGCAAAATCCAGTTTGTTCATTAGACTACTACAGTTCGGACTCAATGTCACAGTTCTGAATCTAATCTTGCAAAGTGCAATGCAAGACCGATAAATCACCAAAGAGTCCAAATCCAGCAAATCATTTCGGAAAACTGATTTTTATAAAGAAGTGCCAAACATGGACTGCTTTGCCAGATACAGAGTGGCCACCTAAATATTTTATTTTGGAAAATTTAGGAAACCCTGACTCGTGCCTAAGGCCACGCGTCTGTCATCACCAAAGTTGCCTCGGCTCGGGAACTTGGGTACGAGAGGGGAAGGTCATGCAATGAGCACCCCCGCTCGCCCGATCAAAGATCGGCCTTTACTAACATGATATTTTGTTTTTGAAAACATATGCGTTCTTATTCCGGTTATTAGCTAGCTTTACTATGTGATGCGCACAACACACAAGTATAGACTAGATCGCCTAAATTGGAACAAAACATCTCATGTTTGTTTGTTTGAAAATGGTTTGAAAGTGCTACTCGCAAGTAGGCTAAGACGTGGATTTGCCACCCTCAAGTGGGCTTAGAAAACATAATTTTGCCACTCTCAAGTGGGCTTAAAACTCGCATTTCAATGAATTGTTCTAATTCAAGTAATCCAACCTTCACCCACAGGCATTCAGGCAATTATATCATATAAGCAGTTAGCCTCATGGCAAGCATACTATCATGGCAATCACTCACACACATGCAAGATGCTAAAGCGTAAACACTTATAGTGTACTCCGAGCCAAAACAAAGAACTAGTTAGTAATCATGCATGATCCTAGTTTATGTTAAGATGGCTAATGCAACACATGCAAAATGCAACTAGAAATAGGCTCGGCTATTCTAAAATGGCATATGAGATGCAACTTGATAATCATGTATTCAAGTAGGAATTGAAATACAATGCAGTTAGTATGATGCGCCGAGCCCAATGCATGCAATACAGATGAATGGATGCAAACATGCAAGCATAAGGATGCTAATCAAAACATGCCCTAAAACTAACCATCGTAAGTAGGTAAGTAAAAGGGAGAAAGACGTGGGGTTGGAAGACATTCACACACTCATGCACACTTATTACAAAATTCGCCCTCTCGACGGAGGGTCCAAATAAATAATACAAACCAACTAATTAATTAACTACCCTAGCTAATTAATTATTACAAAACTCTTAACTAATTAAGCAAATTAATTAAGTTACAAAAACAGTTAAAGCGGCCTCGAGAAGAGGGGCTCATGCATGCTCGATCGGTTTTGCTCGGAAATCCGTTGCCATGCCTCATGTTGCCTCTGTTTGCACTGTTTTGCACCTTTGAAAACTGTGAAAATCTCTGTGATGCTTCTGAACCACCTCAAGGACACTCTGAGAGGCCATCGGCCAAAAGATATAGCCATCGGCCAAGGGAAAGGGGTCATCGACCACTTTTTAGTCTATCGGCCAAAAATTGTTAGCCGATCGGCACTATAGATAGCCGATCGGCCATCTCTTCCTGCAAACTGCTCCTTTTGCTGCAGCAGAGGACAAACAAGGGCATGGCAATACATTTGCAAGATAATGTTGTGCAACTACACCCCTTATCATGTTTGGAACTCAAAGGAGTGTAGTGTTCGAATCTCGAGCCATCAATCACGTATTTCGATGCATGATGGCCAAACAGGCCGAATTGCACACATCAATATGGAATGAATGCACAAAATCACACAAATGTCTCACACTCTATCATGTTGGATCAAGAGTGTCGGCGACCAAGGATTGAGGCACGTTTCATCACTTCAAGTACGAAACGTCCCTCGGTCCTCGTGTTTGGTTTGACACCCCAAACCAAACACAATGCAATGCATGCAACATGGAAAAGCTATGCAATGCAACACAAGCATGTCAAATGTAATATGACTCAAACATGCACACAAGGCTAAGGTAACAAGCATGCCAAATGCAATGCAACCTAAACAAGCATGCGACAAAATGCAAACTAGCAAGCATACAACAACATGCAACATGTCAAGCATGCAACAACATGCAAAGATGGACTTAAACCAAAATGGGCAGACCTCAGCCATGCCCAAACCAGTGGCCAAGATGCATGAAGACAAAAGCACATACAAACATGCATACACTTTGGTTCACAAACAAGGTATGAAGATACCAACTCTTAAGAGCACTTAAAGAGTGAAAAGTATGAACATGTGACGATACTATAGGCCTTGAAATTAAGCATGGAATGATGCCAAATCAACCAAGCAAAACAAGTATAGCATGCAAGAAAGCTCAAAGCTTGAAGATAGCAAAATGACTCACACCAAGGCTATGCAAAACATGAAGCAAATGGCCTAAGTGAACCAAAACAGTCCTAAAGCATACCAAAGTGAGTCTAAAACATGCATGGACCAAAGCCAAAACAAACTAGAACAAAAGTCCAAAAGGCATGAGGCATGCAAAGCTAACAAGGAGTGTTACACTACACCTATTACAACCAAGCATGGCATGACTTAACCAATGAAAAACAGAGTTATGGCATGTCAAAATAAGCCCAAAAACCCACTGAGATGGCATTCCAAAAGCCCAAGTATGATAGCATGCACAATGATTCATTCTTGAGGCACAAAACACCAACTCTCTTAAGCATGGAAAAGGTGATAAATATGAGTGCATGACCACACTATATGGACTGAAATCACATATGAAATGATGCCAAATCAAGAAAATGGTCTAAGAAATGCATTCTAATGACTTGGACACTCAAAGCCAACAAGCTAGATTGAACCATGGCTATACAAAACAGTGCATGCATGACTAAAACAACATGAAACAGAGCCCAAGCATGGTAAAAAATGACTAAAAGCTTCTTTGAGTTGAGCCAAAACATGCAAGAATGATGATCCAAATGCAAGATGCATGTTTAGGCAAATAGAGAGGATTACACTACAAGTGCATGATGCATGTAAGAGGCTACCAAACCAACTTTAGACAGAGGTATAGCATGGCAAAATAACACCAAATACTTGCTGAAATGGGGCCAAAACATGCTAAGCAAACATGCTACTATTATGAGCCATTTATACTAGCAAATGAGACACAAGGAGAGGGGGTGTCCCTCTCATATTCAAGACTCCAAAACCACCTTTTTACCACTGAAAATCCTTTGGATTTTAGTGGTAGAAAGGTCATGCAAAGACAAGAACAAGGGCCAAAAGGGATGGCTCAAAACAAGGCCAAATAAGGCCTAAGAGGGGGTAGACTACCCCCAACACAAAAGTGACCTTAAACAAACATCACAAGCATAAAAAATCAGAACTTTTTTTAGTTTAGAGTTAAGCTTAAAACAATATGCAAGTAGGTTTAAAAGGTTAAGCCAAAATGGGGGATTAAAAGGTAGTTGACTCACCCTTGAAGAACACCTTCAAGAACACAACTCCAGCACTCTTCTCTGATCAAAACCAGTCCAAGAACTCCAAAACCAACTCCTAAGGACCTCAGCAACCAAAGGATGGTGTTCTAGTAGGTGTTTGTGTGCAATAGTGTGAAGAATCTACACTTTTGGGTATAAACAAGGGCTAAACAAAAGAGAGAGGCAAAATATATAGAGAGAGATATAGAACTTGTATATCAAATTTCCAGAACCTCTGGAAAGGGAGGGGAGGCTCCCTTCTTATAGAATTTCAATTCTCAAGCTTGTTCAACAAGCTTGAGTCTTGAATGCAATCCCTCCATACACGTGTATGGAGGATGAGAATTGTGCCCACCAGCTGTCACAGCTGGCAGAAAATATTTGCAAAAAGTAGATGGAAAGGTCTCGGCTAAAAAATATCGTCGATCGACCAAAAAGAGTGCCGATTGGCCAACACTTATGGTCGATGGCAGGGAAACATCGCCGATGGCACAAAGCCTTAGCCGATGGGTTGTAGGGATGGCCAACAAGCCACCCTCTTCCCTCAGAAGCAAAACCACAAGTCCTTGGTCCACAACTAAGCACAAAACAAACAAGTCGAGAGATCTTAAGGCAAGGCGTGCGGCCGAGACCTCTGGGAACTCAAAACGAATACGAGCATGGATGATCATCGAGTGTTCAAACGATGACGTCCAAGTCTTGAGGACGGTCAAAAATGGGGTGTCTACACCATCGCATCTCTCGGTGGTCTAGTCTTGGCACCAACAAACCCTTTGCGGATTACATCGATCGCATGGAGGAGTGTGTGTTCTGCCCTTTTACTCAGCTCCTTCTAGGCATTTATGTTGTTCCATTTTATTTCTTAGAGGCTGGTCATGTTGATTTTTCCCTTGACAGCATCCAGGCTAACTCCCTTCTTATCGTTGCTATGATACGATGAGGGCATGTCCATCGTCATCTATCGACTGGACAAGGTCCTTAGACAGTTTAGTATGGATCAGGGTATTCCTCAGCCCCCTTCACCTCAAATAGATTTTCATCAGAGCTTCTAGAGGTTTTCTCGTAACTACACTGCCTTACTCGTGGAGGGTTTAGGCCTCATGGAGTTGCCTTCACTTGGATGAGAAGGTGTCTTTACTATCAATAACAGGTTGTTCAGGCACCATAACCTCAACTCTTTCTTCAACTTTTGCAACAGTGCTTCCGTTGTCCCTGTGATGGAACCCATTCCGTAGCCTGACTTCTCCATTCGTCTCCCCTCTAGTAAGGGGAAATAGACTAGTATATTCTGTCATTTCAAGCTTCTGTCTCTACCTACAGTAGAGGAGCCTCATCCATCTGGGGCAATGTTTGTCCAACCCCTACAAGTTGCTCTTCCTCCAATTGGGGTAACAATACGCATGACCAGTTCTAAGCTGAGGGCAGCACAACAGACAGCGGCATCAGTTGCTGAGGCACGTGCCTCACCAAGTGGGAAGAGACTCCGAAAGGTACCCATACTTAGAAAATATTTTGCATTACTTGGGCTTTCTACATTTATTTTAGTAATCACATGATCTTTTTTTCTTTTCAAGGCCCATCGGCCATCCCACCTTCGGGGCCCCGGAGGTTCTTCTACTGCCTTCAGGATTTCCTCAGATTCAAACGACGACGATCCCTATTGCTTTAAGGGTCATAAGATTCAGAACCCGTAGAATGGTACTTCCAGATGTTGAAGAAGAACCAAGTGCTGAGGTTGAACCAACCACTAAGGCTGAGCCAGTTGCTGAGGCTGCAAAAAACGAACAAGTACCCCCAGCTGTGGAAGTTGCAGTAGGTGATATGGTTGCTGAGGGTGCAGAACCTCCAAACCCTGCTGATTCTATCCACTCTGACCGTTCCTCTGTCGGCGGAGATAATTTTGTTCCAAAGACTTCTAGGGAAGATCGTAGCGTAAGAAAGCCACTAGAAGTTGTACTACCTCATCTGAGAGCTGTATCTGGGGGTTCTTCCCAGTCCACTAAGTCTCCACTGGTTCCACAGACCCCACTTCCCAATGTTCAAGTTGCTAATAGAGGTGCAGATGCAGCGGCTGTTTCTGCTGTGGGCCCCTCAAATTTGGCCCCAACTTGCAAACCTGATTACTCATGGTACTACTACTGTTGCTGATGTTTCTGACCCAGTTGCCTCAGCAACTTCTGAGCAGCTTGTTGACTTGTACCTCACTCACTTCCTTGAGGTGCCAGCTAATCTTGGGGGATCACGAGACTTTTATGTGGGCATGGACACCGCTATTGTGCCTGATCTAAATCTTGAGGATTGCCATATGGATGACCTGTTTTCAGAGCATCATGATGGTGCAGACAGCTTTGGCCTTTCTTGCAAGGCCAGTTCGCTCGGTCGCTACCCAGCGGCTACCCACTCCAATGCTGCTGGGTAATCGTCTTCAGGGGAGATGAGTCGCCCTCAGACCTTTGGTCGCTTTGCCAGTCTCCCTCCGGTAATTAAAGCCAGCGGCGGTGTGAGAGAGTCCCCTCAGTCCTCAGGGAAAGTTTCTTTTCTAAGTTATTGGGTCTCCTCCAAAGTTGCTCCCACTCTTGCCCGCATCCAGGCATTGCACCCCAGTACCTTTACTGTTTTTAACATTCTTGGATCCATGGTGCAGATAGCGCTGCTGGAGTCACTTGTCAGCTTCATTCGGGACCTTGCTGCTAAGAAGATTCTGACAACTCCGAGCAAGCTCGTGAAAGGTGCTGAGGCCAACTTGAGTGGCGTTAAGAGGAACGGTTTGGACCTATCGTGGATGAGGGATAGGCTTCAGACAGGCGATGGTTTCCTTGAACATGCAAACAATGTCGCGATGATTGCATCTTTGGAGGAGACTATCAAGGAGTGTGAGGGTGCCTTGGAGCAGCATCGGCAGAACCTAGCTCGGTTTAAAGAGAAAGACTATGCGCTGGTTGCTCAGCTGCTTGGGGATGTGACCCTAACGGACTCCCTTATGAAGGATTTGATTTGATTTAGTGTGACTTTGTTATGGCTCATTTTCTTTGTACTTTTACTATCTTTTTTTTTTCTTTGCCTTTTGAACATTGTAATCATGCTATGGAAAAACTTTGATGTTTATGAGAAGCAAAGATATTGAGTCTTACTTCATTGTATTTTTTTCATTGCCTTTACATATCTTCTAAGGTTGAACAAAACTCTTACTATGAACGGAACTCCGCCATGACTAAGTTTTTACAAAGCTTAAATTTCACTAAGTATGGAAAATTTTCCTCGCACTCAGTGTTTACAAGGATAACAGTTTTACTAAGTGTATGACACTTTCTTTACACTTTGCTTTGGAAGTATTAACAAAGAAACTTACAACTCTTTTTTTTTTTTTTTGAACAAAAGAAATTAAGGAAAATACTCTTTGACATACTTGGTGTTGATAAGGCCAGTTCTGAACCCATCATCTACTCTTGTCAATTTGTAGTACCCGCTGCTACTTGCCTCAGCAACTTTGTAGGGGCCTTCTCATCTGGGTGAGAACTTGGGGATTGGTTGCCCCTGCATGATTGCGTCCACTGTCTTCCATACTAAGTCCCCTTCCTTGAACTCCCTATGTTGAACAGACTGATTGTAGGCGCGAGCTATGGACTGATGATACTTTTTCATTGCTCGTGAGGCCCGATCCCTTCTTTCTTCGACTGCCTCTATGTCATTCCTTCTACTGTCTGGAAATAAGTGTGCTGACATAGCCATTCTTATTGAGAGTATTGCCAACCCAACTGGTAACACAGCTTCGGACCCATATACTAAGGAAAATGGGGTTGCCTAAGTTGGCTTCGTCTTTGACGTTCTATATGCCTAGAGTGTTACATGGAGTTGTTCAGACCATGTGCCCCTACTTCATCCATTATTTTACTCAATATTTGGATGAGTTTTGTTGGTCGCCTCAGCTTGTCCGTTCCCTTGGGGGTAGTATGGACTAGACTTGTGGTTCTTGATCTGGTAGGCGTCCAGTAGTCTTCCCACATAGCGATTTACAAAGGGAGTTTCATTGTCAGACAACATTACTTTGGGTATGCCAAACCTACAGATTATGTTTTCTTTAATGAAGTTGGCTACTCCTGCCTTCCTCATCGGTATAGCCTCTACCCACTTGGTACTAACTTCAGTCGCTACAAGTATCCATCTGTGGCCTTTGGATTGCTGCGCTATAGGACCTACTAGGTCAAATGCCCAAGTATGAAACGGGTAATGAGTCTTGATATTGTGTAGTTCAACCGCAGTTGCATGTATCAAGTTTCCAAACTTCTGGTAGGATTGGCATCTCCTCACAAAGTTTTTAGCATATTCTTCCATTGTCAGCTAGTAGTAGCCGAGGTGAATAAAATGTCTATATAATCACTGCCCTCCTTGATGCTTTGTCTTGTGGGCTTCCCTCAGCACCTCATTTGCCTCGTCTTTTGATAAACACGCCAAAGGTTCCCTTTCAAAGCTTCTTCGTTACAACTTGCCTTGGTCAAGGAAGAAGCGGAGGGCCCGCCTCTTAACTCTGATTGCATCGACTTTGTTCTCAGGCAGTGTGCCATTTCCAAGGTAGTCAATATATGGCTCCCTCCATTCTTCACTGCTTAAGAAATGGGCTTCCTCTTTCTTAGGATGGGACTGACACTTTGCACATTGCCTCTCCAACTCAGTACTTTCCTTTTCCATCTTTGGCCAGTAATACCCTTGCCTCTATATCTGTTGGTATAGACTGATATCTCCATCTCCACGGGGACTTAGCATGGATCTGCTTAAGTCTGTAAGTTACTTCTTGTCTGCCAACGCACCTTGCCAGCAAGTTGTTAGGACCACGAAAATACAACTCTCTTCTGAAGAGTAGTGTAACATGCCCGGAGGGTACCTGTGTGCGTTAAACAGTTCGGACCTTTGATTTCTTTGATCTAGTCTCACTAGTGCAATGTGAAACATAGATGAGAGTCCAGATTTGGCAACTTTTAGAAAATCCATTTTATTGCAAAATTATTGCCACAAATGGACTGTGTCATCAGATCTCAGAGTCGCCACCTAATATTTTGGAAAATTAGGAAACCCATGACTCGTGCCAAGGCCACTGTTCATCATAACCAAAGTTGTCTCAGTTCGGAATCTTAGGTATGAGAGGGGAAGGTCATTAATTGAGCACCCCCGCTCACCCGATCAAAAGATCGGCCTTTACTAACCATGATATGAATTTTATTTTCTTTATATGTTCATGTTCTGATTATTTAATAAATCATAAAATTTACTATGTGAAGCATACAAGTATAGACTATGTCACCCACTTTGGAACAACTTGATTTTATGTAGTTTTGAAAGAGTTTTGAAGATGTACAACCCAAATAAATTGAGTTTACAAACATAAAAATAACATCATTCCAAATTAAGCAACACAACCTCCATCCACTGGTATTCATAGAGTTATATCACATAAGCAAACAGTCTTATGGCAGAATGCTAAACATAGTAAGAAAAACACACACATGGGATGCTGTAGCACGTCCGCGGGGGACCTCGGCTACAGTTACCGTTCGGACTCGATTTGTGTTGCGGTTCTAAATCTGAACCAAAGAGTCCACCTCTGGCAAATCGTTTTGAGAAAAACAGATTTTTGAAAAAGTAGTGCCAAACATGGACTGCTTTGCCAGATTACAGAGTCGCCACCTAAATATTTTAAAATGGGAAATTTAGGAAACCCTGACTCGGTGCCGAAGGCCACGTGTCCGTCATCACCAAATGTCTTGGCTCGGGAGCTTGGGTACGATCGGGGAAGGTCAGCTATGAGCACCCCCTTTCGCCCGGTCCGAAGACCGGCCTCTACTAACCGTGATATCCAATTTTGAAAACTTTATGCGTTCTTATTCCGGTTATTAGCCTAGAATTACTATGTTGTGCGCACAGCAAACAAGTATAGACTAGATCGCCTAATTTGGAAATAAGCATTGCATATCCGTCTTATTTGGAAAACAGTTTGAAATTGCTACTCGCGAGTAGGCTAAAACACGGATTTCAATGAGTATTCCCAACTCAAGTAATCCAACCTCCACCCACAGGCATTCAAACAGTAATATCACATAAGCATTTAGCCGCATGGCAAGCATACTGTCATGTTAGCATTCACACGCATGCGATATGCTAAAGCGTAAAAACTTACATCGTACTCCGTGCCAAAAAAAACAATGACCCGGTTAGCAAACATGCATGACCTAGTTCATGTTAAGTGGCTAATGCATCGCATACAGGGATGTAATCTAGACAGACTCGGCTACCCTGAGCATGGCACATGAGATGCAACAACTATCACGTATTCAATTTGGAATTGAAATACAATGCAGTTTGCATGATGTGCCGAGCCCGATGCATGTAAACAAATGCATGAATGCACGCATGCATTGCATAAGGTATGCTAAAAATAAGTATGCCCTAATCTACCATCGAAAGCGGGTAAATAAAAGGGATAGAAAGAAATGGGGGTTGGAAGACATACACCCACTCACACACACTTATTACAAACATGCCCTCACACGAAGGGACCAAAATAATAATACAGTCCCAAAATAAATGAATAAATATTACAAATTCTAATTACTGAATAAGTAAATGTGAAATAAAAGGGGGGCCACAGCCCCTCGCCTCGGGATGCGCGAATGATGCATGCTCGATGTCCGCCTTGCCCGGGAAACCCGTGTCATGACACTGTTGCTTCTGTTTCTACTGCCCTGTCTCTCCAAAAAATTCCCAAAGTCCTAGAACACCTCTCTTGCATACTGCTGAACATCACCGGCTGGGGGAAAAGCTCACCGGATGCTCCAGTTTACCACCGGCTGCAATTGATAGTTATCGGCACAAAATATTGCCGGTCGGCACTAAGGAGTGCCGGTCGGCACTAAATTCCTGCAGGAGACAGTTTTGACAGCAACAGCAGACAGACAGTGCATGGCATGGATTTTGAGCATATATATGCATGGCCAATACCCCCTATCATGTAATAGACTCAAGGGAGCACGGCCTTTGACCCCCGGGCCATCAATCACGCATTTCAATGCATGATGGCCCAAGAAGCCAAAGTGTGCAATTTGATTTCAAATGCTATGGAAACCAAATAAACACATAAAGCCCAACCTCTATCACTTGATCAAGAGGCAAGACATGCATGCCAATGCCATGCAACCTAGGCAGGTTAGCTAATATGCAACATGGCATAAAAGGGAGCATACAAGCATGCCACAATTATACAAACCACTAGAGCATGCAAGATGTAATCTAAATCATGCATCATGCTAGCAACTTGGCCAAGGGAATGCAAGACGAATGCAAGTGATTTCAAGCATGCAACATATGCAACCAAAGCATACAAACATGGGATAATGCAACAACACTTGAATGGCATGCAAGGGATGGACTTACACTAATTGGACAGCTCTAAGTTAGGTCCAAAACAGTGGCCAAACATGCCTAAAACCATACACAAAGTGCTATGCAAACATGCAAGTTAATGAGCCTAAAGCTAAGGCACAAAGAGAGTACTCCACCACCACTAACAAGATCATTCATGGCATGAATTTAAGCAACCAAAAACAGATTTTCAGCATGCAAAAACACACCTAAAGCTCACACACATGGCATCCCAAAAGCTCTAAACGCATAGGCACACACAATGCACATTTCAAAGGATAAAAGGGCACACCTTCAAAGCATGAATGAGATAGCAAATACAAACATGTGAGCATGGATTAAGGTCTGAAATAACATGTTGGGCGTTTCCAAACCACTAAAATAATGGAAGCAATGCATGCTACATACTCACACACCTAAGGCTAGCAAGCCAAAATGCAAAGTGACTATATAAGACATGTCATGGATGGCCTAAACAACCAAAAACAGATCTTAAGCATGGCAAAACAAACACATTTTCAGTTTATGACCAGCCACAAAAGCAGAGGCAAGATAGGCTAACAAAGCATGCAAACTTACGGTAAATAGAAGAGATTACAAAGCAAGTGCATGATAGAGTTACCAAACATGGTTGAGCCCTTCTTCAATGTTGAAGAAGGGCTCAAAACAAGCCTCTTTACAGTTTATTACATGCTCAAAAACAGATTATACACCAGCCAAATATACTATGCAAGAATCATGGCATACAAGGGGGTAAAGAGATAGGTGCTAGATGCTATCACCAAACAGCAAGGGGTCCTCAATCAAACATGAAGAGGACCCCAAAATAAGACTATATGAAGTTTGGGTCGGAGCCCAAAAGTGCTTGCAAGCAAGGCTTAGATATGGATCAAGAAAAGGCTAGAAAATGGAGAAAATGATCTCACCCTTGAAGACTACCCTTTTGGTTGCTTCTTGGCTTGAGTTGCAGCACCTTTGGCCTCTGAAAAACTTCTCCAAGCTGCTGTGATGGAGTTGTGATGGTAGTGCTATGGATTGGTGAAGGAATGGCCCAAGAACAAGGGTGTTTGGAGGTTGAATGAGAGAGATATAGTGATATATGGAGGGATATATGTATCTATATCAGATATATGTATATATCCTCTGGTTTTTTGTTCAAAACCACCAACCCTAGACCAAGGAGAAGAGGCATGCTTATATAGGCAAGTATATGCACTAAACTTAGAGGCTAAGTTAAAGAAAAAGGGTCAAAGGGTTCAAAGGGGGGGTGCAAGGCTTCTAAGGGAAGCTAATACAGCTGGCCAAGCTTCTCCAAGAAGCTTGGCCAAAGGGTTCACCTTCTAGAAGCTTAGAGGGTTCAAAAGGGCTCACAAGGGTGCAAAATGGGCACATGTATGCACGTGGGTCTGATTCTGTGCATCCCAGCTGGCACAGCTGGTATGCACCAAGCTTGGGGGGTGCAAAGGGTTCAGGTCGGCCAGAAGGTTTGATCATCGGCCAAAATAAAGTGCCGGTCGGCACTATTTTCTGCCGGTCGGCACTTTATAGTGCCGATAGATGATTCCGTGGTCAAAATATGGCCGGTGGGTATGCAAATCGAAGCCCCGGAAGTTAGCTTTCCAACCGCGCAAACGTTGCATCAAAATTCCTCCTATGAAAAAAGTTATGCCCTTTTCCGTGAAGTCGCGCAGACTCGATCCAACCGGAATGATGCCTAGCTTCAACCAATCATACCTCCCCCACCCGGACTTGGTTTTGAGAGATTCTTGAGTGCAGAATGAACCCCCGGAAGTCTCCTTTCCAATGGTTATGGCCTCATAGCTTAACTCCAAGTGTGCCGGTGAATAAGCCCGATTCAGCGAGGGCTGCTCGACCCTCTTCTACCCGAATTCATGCCGAACCTCTTCTCCAACCTATTTTCTCCCTCCTCTCCTCTTCTCTTCAACTCCAAACCCCTAAACAAAGTGTTTGGAAAGATTTTCCTCTCTTCTTGCCGAAGAAATTGAACCTGTGCCCTGCACATCTCTCAACACCGAGCAAACCATCAGTAATGCCCAAGTCTTGAGGGCGGTCAAAAATGGGGTGTCTACAGATGCTAAAGCATAAAAACGTACATATTTACCGACGTCCTGCAAACAGTTACAAAACAAAGTTACTAAAATATGCATGATCCTATATACAAAATCCTAATGCAATACATTTACAAGAATGCTTCTAAAGATCCGGTTTATAAAACATGACGTGTGAAACATTGCAAAACATGCTATAGCACACAAAATCATGTAATAATCAATTAAAGCACAAAGATGCAAATTTAGCCAGATTTAGGAATGAATCATGTATATAAAAGTATGAATGACATGGCATGTAAGATATATGCATATGTACAGTTAGGAAAAGCGATTAAAGAATGGGATAGAAAGAAGCGGGGTAAGGGAATTATTACAACATTTTAAATATTACATATCTAAATAAAGGAGGAAGGAAACAAATAAATATAAAAATCCTCACAAACTCTCAAACTAAAAATAAAATAAAAAAATTTCATGTGCTTTGGGAAAACAGACTGCCCACAATTAATAACCCAACTCAGTAGCCCACTGGCACATTTCACTCCTTTTCTCCAATGAAAATTGTAGCACTTGTACCCTTTTTAAAACTTTTGGGAAGTGTATTTGAATCTTTTATTTGGTTTTGGAAATCTTTGGTATTGTTGTATCTTGATTTTAGAGGTGTACAAATTGATTTAAACTTGTTGGGATTGCTCGTTTACACTTGTTCGCGTTGAAATGTTGTTTGGAAACTTGAAAATCATGTTCTGGGGTCGACACCGGTCTTGGTGGTGTCGACACCTTCTCTTTTAGTTGGTCGCAAGGGTCGACACCAATCTGGGAAGGGTCGACCCTAGTTCTGAAATTGTTCACTGCATTTTGGGGTCGACACCAGTCTTAGAGCTGTCGACACCTTCCTTTTGTTGTTGGCCACAAGGGTCGACACCAGTCTGGGAAGGGTTGACCCTTGTCCAGAAGTTGCTTGCTGTTTTTTTGTGTCGACACCAGCCTGGGGAAGGGTCGACACCTGCTATGTTGTTAAACTTAGTGTTCTAGCTTTTCTTCATAAGGGTCGACAGCTGTGTTGCAGGGGGTCGACACCTGCGATGTTTTTCCAGATTTTTTTTCTCGGTTTGGGCCTACTTTTTGGGGGTTTTGACCAGATATTTTGGGTTGACTTTGGGGCTTACTTCTAACTTTACCTAGTGCTATAAATAGGCTCTCACTTAACCTTTTTCTTTATTTCTTCCTCTCTTTTCTCCCTCTAAACCGTGGCTCTCTCTCTCTCCCTCTCCAAAATTACTTTTTTGCTCAAAGATCTTTAGATCTACTCACTTGGAAGCATCTCCTTGCCTAGCTCCTTTGAGAAAGGTTGTAGATCTCATCAAGAGCTTTGTCTTGATCCAGGTAGTTCGTGGTTTCGTCGCTGGTGGTTTTTGGGTTGTTTTCTCCTCTTCTCTCTTGAGGTAGGGATTTCTTGAGTCATATATACATGTTTTGCTATCTAAATATTGGTTTTAAAAGTGTTTTGAGATTATTGTGTTGAGTTTGATTTTTGCTCCAAATGTAAAGAGAGTTTTGAAAACAGGGGTTTAAATCTCAACCCTTTTGCTAACCCTAGAGGGTTTCCTCTTTATTTAACTCAAGGAATATGATTTGGTGGGTTTCACCATGAAATGGGAAACTTGGGGTTTTTGATGAAAACCCTAGAAATTGGGGATTTTTGGAAAAATGCTGAAATGTTCATGGAACCTTCTTTTCTTTTGATAAAAAGATTAGTGAGCATTGATTTCATAATGTGCTTTGCAAAATATGGAAAGTTTTTGACATATTGAAATGGGTGTTTTGTTTTAAAAACTATTGTTGAATAAATGATGATATATAGTTGTGGAATGACAATTGCTGTGCACCGTGGATAATGATTGTAGCTATGTATTAATGGCTCATGGTGATCTTGTAAAAGAACAGTGAAGAGGGGAAATGGAAATTGTGAACGTTGACATTATTGTGGAGACATTGAAAATGGAGAAATGTTATGAGATATTATGTATTGCATCATGTTCTCATTTGATTTATTATCATTGTTACACATATTGAAATGAATTGGAAAACGTTTACTTTGAAAAAGATTATGTTGTAATGAGAACTGTGAAAATGTGTTATGGGGTAAATACGGTGGTAAGTCCGGATAGGGGGTATAGATGAGTTTGATAAGTTGGCCTGAGTGTCCATGGTGAAAGACCAAAAAACCGCACGGATAGGTGTCGAGCCTTTCGGTTAATACTGGTAAAAATGACAGTTTGGTAGTACTCGCAGAGTCTACTTGCAGACACTAGCCTAGGGATTACCAGTGTCGTATTTACCGCCCCTATTGATTAAAATTGGAAGTTTGGAAATTAATGAGATTGCATTACATTTTTTAGGACATGGTGATTTTCAAGAAGAGCATGAGATGAAGTTTTCTTTAAAAGTGCATTGCATGGCATTGGCATTTGCATTTTACATTGAGAGCTAGCATAACTGTATATACTTTGTAAGAAATTCTCTACTGGGCTTTATGCTCACCTTATGGGATTTGGTGCAGATAAAGATGTGGTGACCCCGTCAAATTGAGAATGTGGTTGTGTTCTTGTGAAGAGTAGATTACTCTTCATTTTGTTGTGACTTTTTTTGTAAAGCCAAGGGCTATTTTTGTATGGGTCCGAGAGGCCATTTTTGTGTAACCGGGCTTGCGTCTTGGAAGATGTAAGCCCGTAAGGGCATTTTATTTATTTTGGGACTTGATGCTCTACATGCTATGGATTCATGTATTTCTATATCCTTGAATGTATACATCGCATGTAGGACTTTTGTATAAACCTTGGAATTTATGATGTAAAGGTTGAGGATTTGCAATGATTATGTAGCGGATGTTGATTGATGGGTTATATCTGTGTTGGATTATTTTGGAGTGTTACAACTTGGTATTAGAGCTACCAGGTTTGAATACTTGGGGCTCACGAGAAGTGGTTGTTATACCACAATGGGTTCATTTCGCATGGCTAGGAAAATGTTTTGTTTATTAGTGATTATGTGATAGCATGCTTATGTGACTATGTGGGTATGGGATTGGACTTTCAGGATGTTATTTGTGCCTATTAGATTCCTTGAGGTCTTATTAGAAGGGTACTTGATCACTACTCATTCTACTAAGAATTCTTGGTTTCTCATGGGCCGAATTTCATCACGAAAGGATAATTTGTATGTGTTTATGTGACTAAGTGCTTACGTGGAATGAATTGAATTATTTGTGTGTTAGAACATATATGGTTGTTATAGTTTAATGCGCGAGGCGAGTTGCGAGCACGTTTGGAGTTATGTGCTAAGTTGTTTATCTTGTTCCTTAATTAGGATGTCAGGAAGGGTTCAAACTCATGGTGGTAGAGGACGGATGAGTAGTAGGGGTCCTAGTTCATCTTCAATACTTGCATTAATAGATAGATTTGTGGTATTTTGATTATATAAATACAAAATCTCCATTTTTGAGCATATAGTGTTATATCATGGAATTTGGGGGTTTAGGGTTTGAAATGTTGGGGGTTCAATTGTTGGGTTAATATGGTGGATTATGAACCTTAGGTGTGTAATTAAGGGAAAAATTAGAATTAAAAGTAGTGGTGAGAGAAGTTTTAATTTTTCTTGAAAGTCTTGATTTTTCTTGAAAACCTTAGGTTGATTCATGATGATAATTAATGATTTTGCCCAAATTGAAAGTACAATCATGAAATTGAAAGGTTGAATTGTATATATACAAGATTAATTGGATTTTGGATGTGTTTGAAAATTATGTTAAAAATTAGCGATTGAACATTTGTTATGGATATTGTAAATTATGCTATAATGTGAAATGAAGACTGGGAAAATGATTTATTAATGATATGGATGACATGAGCCTTGGGGTGAAATGATGAAATAAAGGTTTAAGAGTTCACCTTGAATTATGTTGAATAGTGTTGATTATGTTGAACCGAATTGTGTTGGACTATGATGAACTGTGTTGAGTTGAGTTGTGTTGGGTGTGTTGACTTTGAGATGAGTTGTGTTGGGTGGTGTTGTGTTAGTACCCGCGGCAGGGAGTTGAAAGATGATACAAAATTTGTGATAAGATGATGAAGTAAAGATTTAAGAATTTTGTTATGTAATTAGAAAGTGATTTTATACCTCAAAATTTAAAGCCCAACTTTATATTTAACTCTAGTAATGAAGTTTTATTTTGGAAAATGAGGATACTTCATTTAACATTAAATTTATGAAATTAAAGCTATGTTGGGTTAAGATGAGTGTGAATAATGATAAATGGGAGATTGTGAAATATGACGATGTTATATGAAGGAGTTGTATCAAAGAAAATTTAATGTTGGAGATTTAATTTATAACCGTGGGTAGTAATTGATAACCAATGTGTTTTAAAAATTGAATTTGAAGACTTGATGATAATATGGAAAAGTAAAGAAATGGTTTGAACCCAAGAATTGTGAACACGTTAAAGATGAATCCTTGCCTCTAGGGATGTGTTGTTATATTTCTGTGTGACAAAACAATGGATGATTTAATGGATACTGAAGAAGGTCGTGGAACATATTTGTACTTATTATGTGAATGAAATTTTAATATATGGTGGAAGTATATGAAGGATAGTGTAGATGCCACATGGATTGCGTTTACCGAGGGCTTCTTGACCGAGGATTTCCCTCCTTCTGCTCAGGAAAGGTTAAGGGAACAGTTTGTTGAGTTATGCCAGGATGCTATTCCTTTGGCACAGTTTGAGATGCAGTTCACTAGTTTGTCGAGGTTTGCTCCGTAGTTGGTGGCAACAGAGGAGCGCCATTGTTATGAGTTTGAGAGGCGGTAGGTGATGATATCAAGGAAAAGGTAGTTGGATCTATGTGGAAGGATTATTTTGCTTTAGTGGAGGCCATGGTAAGTAGTGTTGCCGGGTTAGAGAGGAGACCACTTCGGTAACTCCTACAGTTCATAAGCACTCTAGACCTAGTAAGAGGTGGAGGCGAGCGCACGCTCACTCCTATACTCAGTCCTTGTCTTCGTCAGGAGTTTTAGACTCGTCAGTTGGGAGGCCTAGTGAGATTCAGGCTTCAAGTCGGTTGCAGAGTAGAGAGTCTCCTGTTTGTTTTGATTGTGGTCAGCTGGGCCATGTTAAACGTTTTTGCCCTTTGCGTGTGAATGCTTCTGGTGTTTCCAAAAGCTAGTCGGGCTCAGTCTCTTCAGTCCAGTCGAGGACGGTATCAGTACCAGACCCAAAAGGGCCAGACTTCGAAAGCTTCACGAGGGTCGACTTTTCAACCAGCGTGGTAGTATCACCCTTGAGAGGGACTTTTGTTTTAGAGATCTATGTTATAAACTGTGAAGCCTTTGTTATTGATCAGTGTGCTATAGGGTGCTAAGGCACTGTGGTTATGTATTGTATGAGAATATGTATTGTTGTTTGTTTACCCTCATATGTTGGGCATGTAATGAGTCTTGAGCTCTCTTTTATATATATATGTGATGAAAAGTTGTTAAGGGTATTGATGATCCTAGTCTTATCGTGTATCAGATGTTGAATTTTGTGACGGTTATGTGATGGCCTTTGATTCTTAATTAGTTTGGAAATTGTTTGTGGAAAATGAGAAATCCGCGGAACTTTTGTGACCAGCATAGTGTCTTGACGAGAGCCAAAAATTTTAAAGTTTTATTGTGTTAAGATTAAGGAATGGGAGACCTTAGAGTCTTGTGAAGATTGGGGAAGTGATGTAGGAATGTCTACGGGAGTGTGAGATCCATATTTTAGCATAGTGAGGATGGCACTAGTGGGTGTCGTTTAGAGTCTTGAGTTGTTAATTCATGAGTTCGTTGTGGTCCTATCGACCGTGAATAGGGTCAGCGTTGTGCCATGGACGGTTATGAGTTGGAGATGTTATTAGATTTTGGGTAGAGTTTTGAGTGGGAAAAGAATTTCATGGGTAGATGCTCGAAATGTTACTGGAGTGATGAATGGCTTGTGTTCTTAGGTAACGAGTGTATCATTGGTAAGAATTGTTTGGTGTGATCGGGATCGCGTGATTGCCATTGACCAATTCGGTCTTGTGTTGAATATAAGAGTGTGTTGGCCTTCTAGGCGTGTCAGTAGAATTCCTATGGGAACAATAGTGGAGTAGTCTGTTTTGGGGAATCCAAAAAAACCCTAGGAGTATGTGGAACGGTGTTTGAAAACCTGTCTCTGGGCAAATGGAGCGGAAAATTCTAGGATGATTAGTCAGTTGAACGGTATCAAGGCGGGTGACAAATAGTCACTTTAGAATGGTTTAGATGTGGGTTGTAAAGTTGAACCTTTGGAAATTTAACACAAATTTAGTCAAGAGGCGGTGTAGTACCATGGGTTATGCTTGGGACATTGAGCCTTGCATATGTGTGTGGCTATCAGTGTGCGCTTCTCGGTGCAAGTTTTTTTTGAAACCTACGAGTTGGGGTAAAGTGTTAGCTTCTTGACGGGGAGCACTTGTAATCCTTCGTGTATCGATGGTCTTTTTGGTTAGTGTTGTGTTGGTGTGGAACTTTCAGAGTTTGGAAAGTCATGCGTGTGGTGTTGTTTCTTTTAGCACCGTGGTTATTTCTATTTATTGTTGTTATAGAAATGTAATTGTCACACTGTGAAATTCACTGTAAGTATGATGGACGTGATTGGGTGATGGTGGGGATTCATCGGTTGTTTGTGGAGGAAATAAATTGAAGGGTGATTGTTAGTTTTTTTAAAATTTTCATGGCATTGCTATTTTCAAAAAAAAAAAAAAACCTTGGGGTGAGATTTTAAGGTTTGTTTTGGGAAAATAGTTACAAAATGAATTGGTTTTACTCGAAGTTTATGACATGAATCTTTTGTCGGAAAACGGTGTGGATTTAAGTAAATTTTGAGAAAAAGCGTGAGTGGAAAAAAAAAAGGGTTTTCCTTCAAGATGATATGAACAATCCTCTTTTTAACTAGTTTATGTATCTGTTTTGTTAGCTTGTGTGGATGATGAATTGCATAGTACTAATACTGATTTTGACCAAATGAAATTGCATGATAGTGGTATTTTGTGTTGATGGCACAGTTGTTATCTTTGTTAATTATTATTGTGAAAAGGTTATGTTGATGTGGTTGTGACATCACCATGTGGGTGATGAGTATTATTGGGTGATGATAGAGACTCACATGTTGTTATATTGGAATGGAATTGGAAATAAATGAAATTTGGGTCTTGCTTGAAAGACAGGAAATGTATTTTGGTTTGTGATCGATGTGGTCTTGAACACCTTTGAGAAAATGTTTTATCCGTAAAGAAATGATTTTTACCAAGAATTGAGAAAAGTTGAAAAAAAAAATTAAATAAATAAATAAATATAAAATAAAATTTTTGGGTTGAATTGTTAGTTATTATCCCTTTATGGACGAGATGTAAAACTTTTGAATTGAATTGCTAATCTTGGACGTGTGTGTTCAGATATGTGGGTCGATTAACGGGCTTGTTATGCCAAGGCTTTGCCTTAGGATAGATGTTGTCGTGATCCTTCATTTGGGGTAAGTTGACCTAAGGTCTTGTAGTGTAAACCTTACTCTTTTCCGTGTTAGGGTGTTAAGCGCTCGGGGGTGTTTGGGGCATGTGGTAATAGATGCCTTGGGTGTGCGTGTTGTTGCCGCGATTGTTGCTGTTCTTGCCTCCTAGGCCCAACGAGTGGTATGGGTCAAGGAAACGTTTGTGAATCCCTTCCTTGTGTTCTTGGCAAGTCAAGTACCCTTGGGGCTTCGAGAGGTCGAACCAGAGTCGGTACGTAGGTATTCCAAGTTTAATTGTAGCTGGGAATTAGTGTTGTATTTCCTTGGTAGGCTGGGAGATTTGCCATTACTATTTAGTGAATGTTGTTTAGTGGATTATAGCTATGTCGGATTATGTTGCTCCTTAAGATTTCACCTAGACGGGGTTTAATGAGATTCGGTAAGAGTGGTAAGTTGTCTCCGAGGTTTGTTGGGCCTTTCGAGATAATGGAGAGAATTGGGGGAGTGGCATACCGGTTAGCTTTACCGCCACAACTTTTGGGGGTTCACAATGTTTTTCATGTGTCCATGCTCAGGAAGTACGAACCCGACCCTTCTCGTGTACTAGATTGGGTTGATTTGGAGATAGATGAAGATGCCTCCTATGAAGAGTGACCGGTTCAAATCATAGACACCCGAGAGCAAGTATTGAGGGGTAAAACTATACCGTTAGTGAAGGTGTTGTGGAGACACCATGGGGTTGAGGAAACGACGTGGGAAAAGGAGGCGGAAGTCTGCTCCAAGTATCCAGATTTGTTTGTAAATGCCTAATTGTTTTATTTTAATCGTAATGTTCCCTAGTGTTGAAAGGGAAAAAGTGTTTAGATGTTGATCACGTGTTGTTGTATGTATTGTTGATTTGAGCATGATTTTATGAAATGATGGTATTTTGTTGTAGATGTTTTACCTCATATATCTAATTTGAGCAATCGTTGTTTTGACGGAGTGATGATAAAGAGAAAGATAAATGTTGGTTAACATAAATGTTGCAACTTGATAATGTTGATTATAGTTGTTAGAACACTCATGTTTGGTGAGTTATTTAATTTTAGGGAGTTTGTTCAAATTTCGGGGAAGAAATTTCTTAAGGTGGGGAGGTTGTAGCACTTGTACCCTTTTTAAAACTTTTAGGAAGTGTATTTGAATCTTTTATTTGGTTTTGGAAATCTTTGGTATTGTTGTATCTTGATTTTGGAGGTGTACAAATTGATTTAAACTTGTTGGGATTGCTCGTTCACACTTGTTCGCGTTGAAATGTTGTTTGGAAACTTGAAAATCATGTTCTGAGGTCGACACCGGTCTTGGTGGTGTCGACACCTTCTCTTTTAGTTGGTCGCAAAGGTCGACACCAATCTAGGAAGGGTCGACCCTTGTTCTGAAATTGTTCACTGCATTTTGGGGTCGACACCAGTCTTGGAGGTGTCGACACCTTCCTTTTGTTGTTGGCCACAAGGGTCAACACCAGTCTGGGAAGGGTTGACCCTTGTCCAGAAGTTGCTTGCTGTTTTTTTGTGTCGACACCAGCCTGGGGAAGAGTCGACACCTGCTGTGTTGTTAAACTTAGTGTTCTAGCTTTTCTTCATAAGGGTCGACACCTGTGTTGCAGGGGGTCGACACCTGCGATGTTTTTCCAGATTTTTTTTCTCGGTTTGGGCCTACTTTTTGGGGGTTTTGACCAGATATTTTGGGTTGACTTTGGGGCTTATTTCTAACTTTACCTAGTGCTATAAATAGGCTCTCACTTAATCCTTTTCTTTATTTCTTCCTCTCTTTTCTCCCTCTAAACCGTGGCTCTCTCTCTCTCCCTCTCCAAAATTACTTTTTTGCTCAAAGATCTTTAGATCTACTCACTTGGAAGCATCTCCTTGCCTAGCTCCTTTGAGAAAGGTTGTAGATCTCATCAAGAGCTTTGTCTTGATCCAGGTAGTTCGTGGTTTCGTCGCCGGTGGTTTTTGGGTTGTTTTCTCCTCTTCTCTCTTGAGGTAGGGATTTCTTGAGTCATATATACATGTTTTGCTATCTAAATATTGGTTTTAAAAGTGTTTTGAGATTATTGTGTTGAGTTTGATTTTTGCTCCAAATGTAAAGAGAGTTTTGAAAACAGGGGTTTAAATCTCAACCCTTTTGCTAACCCTAGAGGGTTTCCTCTTTATTTAACTCAAGGAATATGATTTGCGTGGGTTTCACCATGAAATGGGAAACTTGGGGTTTTTGATGAAAACCCTAGAAATTGGGGATTTTTGGAAAAATGCTGAAATGTTCATGGAACCTTCTTTTCTTTTGATAAAAAGATTAGTGAGCATTGATTTCATAATGTGCTTTGCAAAATATGGAAAGTTTTTGACATATTGAAATGGGTGTTTTGTTTTAAAAACTATTGTTGAATAAATGATGATATATAGTTGTGGAATGACAATTGCTGTGCACTGTGGATAATGATTGTAGCTATGTATTAATGGCTCATGGTGATCTTGTAAAAGAACAGTGAAGAGGGGAAATGGAAATTGTGAACGTTGACATTATTGTGGAGACATTGAAAATGGAGAAATGTTATGAGATATTATGTATTGCATCATGTTCTCATTTGATTTATTATCATTGTTACACATATTGAAATGAATTGGAAAACGTCTACTTTGAAAAAGATTATGTTGTAATGAGAACTGTGAAAATGTGTTATGGGGTAAATACGGTGGTAAGTCCGGATAGGGGGTACAGATGAGTTTGATAAGTTGGCCTGAGTGTCCATGGTGAAAGACCAGAAAACCGCACGGATAGGTGTCGAGCCTTCCGGTTAATACTGGTAAAAATGACAGTTTGGTAGTACTCGCAGAGTCTACTTGCAGACACTAGCCTAGGGATTACCAGTGTCGTATTTACCGCCCCTATTGATTAAAATTGGAAGTTTGGAAATTAATGAGATTGCATTACATTTTTTAGGACATGGTGATTTCAAGAAGAGCATGAGATGAAGTTTTCTTTAAAAGTGCATTGCATGGCATTGGCATTTGCATTTTACATTGAGAGCTAGCATAACTATATATACTTTGTAAGAAATTCTCTACTGGGCTTTATGCTCACTCCTATGGGATTTGGTGCAGATAAAGATGTGGTGACCCCGTCAAATTGAGAATGTGGTTGTGTTCTTGTGAAGAATAGATTACTCTTCTTTTTGTTGTGACTTTTTTTGTAAAGCCAAGGGCTATTTTTGTATGGGTCCAAGAGGCCATTTTTGTGTAATCGGGCTTGCGGCTTGGAAGATGTAAGCCCGTAAAGACATTTTATTTATTTTGGGACTTGATGCTCTACATGCTATGGATTCATGTATTTCTATATCCTTGAATGTATACATCGCATGTAGGACTTTTGTATAAACTTTGGAATTTATGATGTAAAGGTTGAGGATTTGCAATGATTATGTAGTGGATGTTGATTGATGGGTTATATCTGTGTTGGATTATTTTGGAGCGTTACAAAAATTAAGCCCAACAAGTAAGCCCAAAATTGTGAAGCCCGACATTTTAAACCTCCGGCCACTCATAAAGCCAACAACTAGCAAAACAAACAATTTTTCTTCAACGCCTCAGCCCATGTAAACTCATCTTCAATGGAGGCCCCACATATAACATATATATAATTAAGAGAAATGGCTGACAACGTGTGGTGAGAAAACTCATGGCATGTACAATAATGCTAGGTATTATGAAAAAACTTTTCATGAAAATAATCATGAAAGCTTTGTGACCCTCGGATTACAATTAGAATAAAGCACTACACACTAATCAAGATAATCCAAGGATCATAAATCTTTCATGATCATTTTCATGAAAAAAATTTCATGATCCCTAACTTTTCTCTGACTTGTATGCACCGAACCCGCATGAACCATACATCATCAGCTTCACTATGTCCGCTACACTCAAAAGAAACCGTGGCCCACTTAACAAAACAACTCAACCTATTAAATAGAAATAAAGAGGTGATCCACGGATAGCCCACTATCCCAATTCACATTGACCATTGCCCACAATATTTATGAAGGCCCAGCACCAATATATTTCATAAGAAACCACCTCACTATCGCAGCAAGCAGGCCCCGCCCACTTTAATACAACTCATCTACATAAACACATGGCCACCAACATGCCATACATTAGTACTACACAACATGATCCGTACATACACTCATTTTACGCTTTACAACTGCCCAGACAAATCCTCCATTACACGGAACCTCTGCAAAACCAGGCCATCGCCGGAGAAACCAGTGACGACTCAACCCAGATAAGTAGTCATTACCTTCACGATCACCGTCTTCACCAACAGCTCCTGGACATGGAGGACACCATTGTCTGAGGCCAAAACCAGTCCAGGAAAACATCTACGGCGCATCACATAGGCCCACAACGTCGATTGAAAAGCCCAACGAGGCACCAGAAAACTAACGCTGGAGACGACCGGCGTTATCCGAGAATAGAGCCAACAGACTGAGGCTAGCCAAAAACAGCACTATTATCAACAAGCATGGTCAACAAAGATACCACCTCTATTATCATCATCTTCCTCTCTCTAGAACTAGAGAGATGCGCACCTGCAGTCAAACCATAATTGTAGAAAAGCCACTCTTCGATCTAAACCCACTAAGAACGTCAGCTACCAGATTGTGATAAATCCAGCGACAGCTAGATGGATGGGACCACCTGAGCCTCAAGCAAACCCATAAGCATAACCAGCTGGAAATAAGTCCAGACTGGGCAGCGCTAAACCCAAACCCACTAGCACCACAGTGGATGGAATACAACCACCTCCATGAACGGCGAGACCGCCACCACTAAGCATAACCGATACTCACTGACGATGAAGAAGATTACCGGAAAACAACACCACCCACAAAGCCTAACTTCCGTTGACCCCTTGCTGTTAAAAAAAAAGAAAAACTGATCTCCAATCTAACAACCCACTAAAAATGAGCCACCAGATTGTGATATCATCAAAAGCAATAATCAAAAACAATGTGTAATCTCACTAATTACAAACAGAAAACAAGCTCACTCAAAAAACTCATCTCAATCTAACTCATACTCATAGGCAGTTTCGTCATTGTTCTTCCTCGGGGGAGCTTCTCTTTGCTCTCTTGTTTGCTTCAGGAAAACTCCAATCTGGGAGCTCTGGGACAACACACACACACACACTCACTTCCCATCATACTTGTTTGCTTCAGGAAAACTCCAATCTGGGAGCTCTGGGACAACACACACACACACACTCACTTCCCATCATACCCACCACGTCTCTCTCCATAATTGTTTTCACTTGCACAAAAACATAATCATCATAATGTCTAATCCTCCACCACCCCAAAACCATAATGACCATAATATTCTATCTTTTCTTTATCTTCCACCCAAACAAAAAACCATCATTCTGACCATACTCTATCTTTTCTTTATCTTCCACCCAAAAACCCACCGACCTCTCTTTCTTTTTGTATTATTTTCTATTTATAAAATATCTAAAATGTATTATTTATATTAATTTATATAACATCTGCAAACACATAAAATTATATAAAATTATAAAATACTACAAAATAATAAAATAATAAAAATATTTTAGTGATATAAAATAATTTGGCCAAAATGGGTGAGGTTTGGGATTAAAGTTTTAATCTGATTTTTCTGTTAAGAAATTCATAAAATAGCATATTTCAATTTTCATCATCGAGTGTTCAAAAGAAAATGCCTAAGTCTTAGAGCCGGTCAAAATGGGGTGTCTACAAGTAGAAATGATGCAAGTTCTACTAGTCTGTTCCCTGACTTGTTTTCAACTATTGGATTATATCTGCTTTCCACCCCCTCAGCATCTTGCTCTGTATGTTCTTCGGCTAATACGGCAGGTGTTGTTCTTTTCTCGATGATGATGGCTATACTATCATCTGGTATATCCACATTTGCCCCCAGTGTAGCTAAGGCATCGGGGAAACGGTTGTGTGTTCGAGGGATATGCTGGATTTGGACATCATCAAACTGAGTAAGCAACCTTTGAACCACGGTGCGATATGGGGCCAAAAGAAGCTCCTTCAATGCAAAATCACCTATTGTTTGCTTGACAACTAGCTTGGAGTCGTCCTAAATTTTCAACTTGCGAAGGCCCTTCTTTTGGGCAACTATTAGACCCAGTATCAACGCCTCATATTCGGCCTTGTTGTTTGAACATTCAAAGTCAATCTTATATGATAAATGAAACTTCTCTCTTTCTTAACTGGTTAGTGTTACGCCAGCTCCACTTTTCCCAGCTCCGGAAGCTCTATCAAATTTTAAGTCTCAATAAGTCTCAACTGTAGCTACTGAGACATGGACCTCACCTGGTAGAGGTACCTCTGCAGGTTCATGTTCACCAGATGAGAATTGGGCCAGTAAGTCTGCAAGTGCTTGGCTCTTAATAGCCTTGGGAGTAACACAAGTGATGTCATATTCTGCTAGAGCCAAAAGCCATGTTGCCATTCTTCCAGTCAAAGCAAACTTGTTAAGCAAATAGCAAACTGGATCACTCCGAGTCACAACCTGGATCGGGTGTGCCAAAAAATAGTGGCACAACTTCTGTGCTATGAAGATTAAGGCTAAATAATGCCTCTCAATTGGGATATATCGCGACTCGGCACCATTGACTTTGCGACTGATGTAATAGACTGGCTTCTCAATGCCATCTATGTCTTGGACAAGTAAAGCCCTAATAGACCGAGGTGTAGAGGTCAAGTACAGTAGCAGAGACTTTTCGGGTTGTGGGGCAATCATTGTAAGCAGAGAGGTAAGTGTTTTCTTCATCATATCAAATGTTTGTTGGTGTTCTTGCACCATTCAAACTTGTGATTCCCTTTCAGCAGTGTCCCAAAGGAAAAGGTTATCTTAGCAAGGGCTAGAATAAACCTCCTAAGGTATGACACTTTGCCTAGGAATTTCGTCAAGGCCTTTTGAGAGTGTGGTGGTGGCATCTCCATGATTGACTTGATTCTATCCCCATCTACTTTAATTCCCCACTAGTGTACAAGAAAGCCAAGGAACTTTCCGGCGGTGACTCCGAAGGCACACTTGGGAGGGTTCATCTTTAGATAGAATTTGCGGCGACGATAAAAAACTTTTTCTAAGTTGCAGAGGTATCGGTTTGCCTCAGTAGACTTGACAGCTAGATCATCCACGTATACTTCCACTTCATGATGCAACATGTCCTGGAACACTACAGTCATAGCGCATTGGTAGGTTGCCCGCATTCTTTAAACCGAAGGGCATCACCGTATAGAAAAAAATTTTCCAAGGGTGTTCTGAAAGTTGTCTTTTCTACATCTTTTGGTGCCATTTTGATCTGGTTATAACCACTGAACCCATCCATAAAGGAGAACATCTGATGGCCCGCAGGAGAATCGACAAGTGTGTCAATATGGGGTAATGGAAACTCATCTTTCGAGCAAGCCTTATTAAGGTCGCAAAAGTCTACGTAGACCTTGATCTGGCCGTTTTTCTTCTTTACAAGCACAATATTTGTTAGCCAAGTTGAGTACTGTATAGGCTCAATGAACTTAGCCCTCTGCAACTTTTCTACCTCCACCTTAATCTTTGCTTCAAGATCAGGGTGATACTTTTGAGCGTACTTCTTGATTGGCTTAAAGTTGGAGAAAGTGTCCAGATGATGAGTGATAAGGGATACGTCAAGACCAGGCATCTCGTTATATGTCCAAGCAAAGATGTCACTGTACCGCTTCAGTAGTGTTACCGATTCTGCCTTAGCTGCTGGAGCCATTGTATCGTTGATCAACACGGGCTTGCTCTGCCTTGGTAAGTCGCTAAGCTTGACCTCAGCAAGTACCTCCTGCTGCGGTTTGGGTCTATCTTGCATGTATTCAGGGGCGGTCTCAAGAGTCTCCACCAACTCTTCTTGGGAGTCGTCGCCATCACACTTGTTGGTCTCGGGGCCATCCTCCCAAGGTATGAAGTCTGGCCCCCAAGACTGTCATAGGTAGTAAACTGTCTTGCCATCCTTGCGCACCTTAACAATCTTTGGTAAGGGACTGGTGGACTTGCTACTCCTCTTTTGCCCACTGCTTTCTAGAGTAGCCTTTGCATCTCGAATGTCTTCTCACTTTGGCAACTTTACCCCTGCAACTTTACTAGTCCTTGGAGTTTCATCTGTTAACAGCTTAGTAAAGAAAACTACATTAGAATAATGTGCCTCCTCTATTCCAAATGGCTTTCTAGACGCATTTATGGTCACTGTTCGTTTCCCCAATTTTGCCTTCACACACTGGTGATAGCGGGACGAGATAGCCCTATATCGGTACATCCATGCTCTGTCAAGTATCATGTGGTTATTTGTGTCTGCTTCAATCACATAGAACTTGGTTGCGGAGCAAGTCTTGCCAACTGCTAAGTCCACTACAACATGGCCCTTAGTAACTTTTTTCTCACCACCAAAACCCCGTCAAAGTAATGGGTTGGTAGACCATCCTGGACTTTGGAATACTAGCTTTCGCAAAGGTATCGGTAGTGATGATGTTTATGGACGCGCCGTCATCAAGGAAAGCACGCTTGAACTCTACATCATGTATGTAAGCTGTGACCAAAAAAGAACGGTTATGGGGAAACAAGTATGCTCTGCCTGCTTCTGAAACGGTGATGGCCCCATAGTCTTCCTAGATACGCCGAGTCACATACTTCTTGGCCTCAGCAACCTCAGTATGATGCACTTTAGAAATGTTGATGAGGGCCTCTATTGCTTCTAACCTGATGGCTTGGCTCAGTCCCAGCTGGTCAAAGAATGTACGAAACTTAATAGAGTTTTGTAAGGCCTGAGCATGAGTATCTTCCGCAAGTTTTGTCTTCACAGGTACTATTTCAGGGAGCTAGGCCGTGACGATTTCTTCTAACTCATCATAGTAGGAAGCCATGTGCACTTGATTGCGCACAGGCCCAAGATACCCAATCATATGTACATTCTTTTGCTTTTACTTGTGGTTAAGATAAGGGTCCTTCCTTACATCACGATTACCAGCATCTTTGAATTTCAACTCATTTGCAACAAATTTCTTTTTAAAGATACTTTTCAAAGTCCAACAGTCTCTAGTAGGGTGTCTAGTGGTTTTGTGATAGACACAATAATCTGGGCTTTCTTTGTCCTTCTTGGTTGGGGGAACATCAACCGGAGGTAAAATAAGTTCACCATCGGCTACCCATTCTTTAATCAAGGCTTTAACATTCTCAAGGCTACAAGGATATGGATTTCTTTCCTCATAACTCTTCCTCTTCCGGGAGGACAACGTCTTTACTTGCGAGCGGCTCCCTCCTACGGAGGTTACCACAAAAACTCTACTACTGCGGGAGTAGCGGTGACTGTCGTGAGATCTATGCAAAGGACCGGTGGTATTAATGTTCCTAGCTGCCTCAATCAAGGCTGAAAAGGTAGGCAGATTATTGTTCACCAAGAAGATTTTGTAGTCGTGTATGGCACCCTCTACACATATGCTGACTAAATGGGACTCATCCACTGGTTCATGACAGTCAATAGCCTTATCTTGGAACCACTTGACATAGTCCTGTATATCTTCATCTTCTTTTTGGATATCTCACCCAAGTGTGAGTGTTGTAACTTTCTCTTAGACTTGAAAGAATTTCTTATGAAACTTGTTCACCATCTCCTCCCAACTCTTAATCGAGTTGGGACCAAGTTCACATACCAGCTATAAGCCCTTTCAATAAGTGATTTGGAGAACTCCTGAAGGCGCAAAGAGTGGTCACTACCATGGACACCAAGAGTTTCAATAAACCACACCACATATTCTCTGGCATTGCGTTACTTCCCATCAAACTTAACAAACTTGGGTACTGTATACCCAGTTGGGTATGGCATGGCCAATATCTCCTAAGAGTATGGGGGCTTCACATCCGGGTCGGGAAAGAGATGGTAGTTGCTTCTTGCTACGCTCTTGCTCGAGCATAGCTTGTACGTTGGCTAGAGTAACAAAGTAAGTGGGTTGGAATGGACCAGTCTACTCCTGGATAGTTGAACCAGCAGCTGTACTGTTCGCCTGAGGTACCGCTGGAGGCACCTGGATCGGAGCCCGATTCTCAGGGAATGGGTTAGGCACTGGGTTTGCTGCTGCACTTGCCTTCTCAGCTCGAACCTCAGCAAGTGCACTTGCAATGGTAAACCTTACTGCTGCACTTGCCTTCTCAGTTCTATTTAGCCAGTACATGCATTCTCAAGACTCCATTAGCCTGCTATCGACTATGTTCGTGTTCACCTCAGCGAAGCCTCCACCCTTAGCCACCTAACCACAAACTCTCCAACTTCCCAGGGTGAAGGCAACAACCAAGCCTACTATCAGCCATGTTGTGCTGTCGTACCAAGCCCAAGGGTGCTTCCTTAGTCCTTCCTGTGCGACTAAGACAGGTCCATGACCTGGGTAATGGAAATGGAGTCCCTTATACTCGGGCTACCCTACTCTCATCTTCGCGGGATCGCCACGGTAAACTGGTATCTCTAAGCCTGCTATCAGCTCCAACCAGCAAGTCTTGGGGCCTGCTATCAGCGCCAAGTTAAATGAACTTTGGGGCCCGCTATCAGCCCTAGGCTAGTAATGCCTTGGGGCCTACTATCAGCGCCAAGCATTAGCCTCTACTTGTAGAGGCGAAGTTCTTCCCAAAGGCTGCTATCACCTTGGCGGGATGTTCCCTTCGCAAGTTGGTTGCGGCGGCTATAGTTGCTGCGGCAGTCATTTCTCATGGCAAGTTCAAATGACAAGACCGACAATATTAGAGATGGCGGTGCTGACAAAATGCCTCTGCAACTTGAGCGCTACAAGTACTACCTCTGCAACTTAATTGCTTCAGTTTTCTGCTTCCCTCGGCAACTCCAGACCACTGTGGCACCTACATTTTTTGGAACGATTGCGGCACCGACATTACTTGAAATGGTGACGCTGGGGCGAAGTGCCTCTGCAACTTGGCCGTCGCAAGTCTTGCCTCTACAACTTAATTGCGTCGGCTTTTTCTTTCCCTTAGCAACTTCAGATGGCGGCGGAACAGAAGATATTAAGAATGGCGGCGCTGAGGCAAAGTGCCTCAGCAACTTTCCCGCTGCATGTGTTGCCTTTGCAACTTGACTTAGGGCATTTTCCTTCGCGGAGTTTGTTTGGACTCTTGGCAGGTCGGACCTACTTTGGCCCTCTGTTGGCCCACTTCCCCTGGGCTTTGGCCCATGCTCCTCCAGTCATTCCTGGTCGCCTTAAAGAGGTGACCTTAATGCTTAGGTCCATACTTAATTTGGGGCTTAATTTCTGACCCTCTACAAGTTGTAATAAAGGATCAACATGGGTGAGTTGTAATAGAAAACCTTTGGAAAATAGGCAAGTAGCAGGAGCACCGATCTTGGAAAATAGGCAAGTAGCAAGAGCGTTATATCACTTCAAGTAGCAACATTATATCCCTCTTACACACTTTTAATATAGGTTATATATTTAAGATAATCTGAGAGACTCGTGTGGTTGATTGATTAGGCTTTTTTTATAATGATTTGAACCTTTATTTTTTAAGTTTTTCCATATATATTATTCAGAAAAAAAATAAATTAAATTAATATGATAATTATAATATTTTTATTTTATCATATATTTTTTTTTATAAAAAAATAAATTATAAAGGGGGTGTTTTGGGAAGATGGTAAAAAACTAACTTTTGGCTTTTTACCAAGCTATTTAACTTTTTTGGAAAATAATTTGAGAAGTTGGTAAAAATGTATTTTTTTGCTTTTTGGTATAATATTTGTTTATGATGTCATATCATATTAAAATGACCAAAATATCCCTATCCAACATAGAAAATTTATTTTTTAACCCATGTGATTGTTTAAACAATTTTTTATTAGCATAGAGAGTAGTTACGTAATTTCACAACCTGCATTTTTAGCACTTGCAAAATAATTGTGTTTGCGTTTGTATGCTGCTTATGGCTTTTTCTGATGCTGCAAAACGCAACTTATTATTGCCTTCCCAACTGACCACAAAATGTTATGATTATTTACCCTGATGTGACAGAAGTTGGATCTTTATTGGTTGATTTTTACAAATCAATAATTGACATATAACATACAAGTTATTAAAACTAAATGTGAAATAATATTTTTTTTATTTGATCCAAATAAGATATTATAATGAAATTCAATCAATTATAATTATAATAATAAAGATCAAATACAAACTTTAGAAAGAACTCTCAAAGTGGGAGAGAAAATTTAAATTAATATACAGAAAATAAAACTCACACGCAAGTAGAGAGATTTGAACTACTGACCTTCTAGTGAGATATTTAAAGATGTTAAATATATATATATTTTTTTGAGTTAATTACCTAAGAGTCCTATTTACAAATGTTATGGTACTTCATGTCCTATATAAAATTTTTGAAACCAATAAGTCCTATTTAGTAAAATTTAGATTATTATTACTTTGTCCCAATTTTTAAAACTAAGAACATTATTAATTTTACATAGTAATATTCTAGATAATTATTTTTCTAACTGATGAAAAAAAAAAAATAGAACATGAGATTAAACATTTTTGCCATTCTACTTATTGGTTTGATTCAACTATTCAATAAAACCGAGAAAATTATCATTTTTTTCCAGTTTAAAAACTGAGAACATTATCAGTTTTTTTATTTATTTTCAAATTGTTTTTTTTTCCAGTTTTGTACATCAATGTTCCATCATCATGCTTATTTATAGATACAAAATTTTCAGTTTTGTATAAAAAAATAATTCATTTTTTTCAAAAAAAAATTTTTTGCACATAATTTTTTTTTTTTTTTTAGTTTTTTTAATTTGAAAGTTGATATTTTAAAATTTTGAAAATCAAAATAAATGTCAAATCATCATATTCTTTTATTGATAATTATAAATGATGAACAATCATTATTTAAATGGCAATTTCGACTATTAAAAATTTAATAGGATTTGAAGGTCTAAAAAGTCTTAGTTAGAATTTAATGAAATATAAATTAATAAATTAAGACTTGTGTGTAAATTTTTTTTTTTTTACATATAATATGTAACACCAATTATTTATGCGTCAGCATGATGATGCGAAGTGCCACATTAGTATGAGGCTTTCTACTGCCTCGCTTCTGGTACTCTCGAGAGGGGGAATTGTGACTTCAACATAAATCATCAACTATTCCAGATTTCGAGTTAGAAAATGTAGAGGTTTTAAAATTTTATCAAATATTTTATATGGAGTGGATTCCTCATATTTATATGGGAAAATTATTGATAAATCTCATTTAGAAGTGTTTTAACTTAAGAAGTCCATGAAGGAATTTTTTAATCCATTTAATCCCATGTATGTATAGTTTTATTCCACGAAATCCTTTTTCTTGATTTACACTATTTTCTTGGACACTTATGCCCTTATATTTAATTTTGATACCTTTATAAATATTTTTTGAACGGTTAGCAATTTTATGATGTGAACATTCATATTTTAAAATTCACATTGGTAGGAATGTAAAATTGGTCCGTGGGCGGCCCGAAACCCGCCCGCGAGCCGGGGCGGGCCCGGGCCGTTGACAATGTGAATATTCACATTGACATGTTAACATTCACATTAATAGGAGCGTAAAATTGGCCCACGTCCCGTGGCGGCGCGAAACCCGCCCGCGGCCCATGGACGGCCCGGGGCGGGCTCGGTCCGGCCCGTTGACAATGTGAATATTCACATTGACATGTTAACATTCACATTGATAAGAGTATAAAACTGGCCCGCGGTCCATGGGCGGCCAAAAGCCCGCCCGCGGCCCGGGGCAGGCCCGGCCCATTGACATTGTGAATATTCACATTGACATGTTAACATTCACATTGATAGGAGTGTAAAATTAGCCCGCGCCCCGTGGCTGCTCGAAACACGCCCACGGCCCGTGGGCGACCTAGGGCAGGCCCGGCCCGGCCTGTTAACAATGTGAATATTCACATTGACATGTTAACATTCATATTGATAGGAGTGTAAAATTAGCCCGTGCCTCGTGCCTGCTCGAAACCCGCCCACGGCCCGTGGGCGGCCCGGGGCGGGCCCGACCCGGCCTGTTGACAATGTGAATATTCACATTGACATGTTAACATTCACATTGATAAGAGTATAAAATTGGCTAGCAGCCCAAGGCGGGTCCGACCCGGTCCGTTGACAATGTGAATATTCACATTGACATGTTAACATTCACATTGATAAGAGTGTAAAATTGGCCCGCAACTCGTGGGCGGCCCGAAGCCCGACCGCAGCCCGAGGCGGGCTTGGCCCGACCCGTGACAATGTGAATATTCACATTGACATGTTAACATTAACATTGATAGGAGTATAAAATTTGTCCGCTGCCCGAAGCTTGCCCGCGGCCCGGGGTAGGCCCGGCCCGGCCCGTTGACAATGTGAATATTCACATTGACATGTTAAAATGCACATTGATAGGAATGTAGAATTGACCCGCGGCCCGTGGGCTGCCCGAAGCCCGCCCACGGCCCGGGGCAGGCTCGTTTGGGTTCGGGGTCGAGCATGTCCGAGATCCTAGGTTAGGGCCTAGGTCATCACTTTGAAGCCCAGCCCGGCCCATCGGCCCACTTAAGGCCCATTCAAGGCTCGATCCGAGGCCCAGCCCGCCCGAGGCGCAATGTATTTTTTTTTGTAGAAAATAATAAAATTTTGATAGAAAAAATTAAAAAGAATTAAAAAAAAATGGCCAGGCCCGCCCAAGCTCGACCTAAGCTCGAGGCTAGGGCCAGGCCCACCGGCCCGACTCGAGGCTCGATCCATCGGCCCATCCAAAGCCCGAATACCCTTGTGCCAGGGCTAGGGCCTGGGCCTAATTTTTTGGCCCGAGAAAGGCTCGTTTGGGCCCAGGCTCGAGCCTAGTCCGAGACCCTAGGCTAGGGCCTGGGCTATCACTTTGAAGCCCGGCCCGGCCCATCGGCTCGTTTAAGGCCCATTCAAGGCTCGGTCCGAGGCCCGGCCCGCGTTGAGGCATAGTGTCTTTTTTTTTGGAAAATAATAAAATTTTGGTAGAAAAAATTAAAAAGAATTAAAAAAAAATGGCCAGGCTCGCCCCGGGCCGCCCACGGGCCGTGGGCGGGTTTCGAGTAGCCACGAGACACGGGCTAATTTTACACTCCTATCAATGTGAATGTTAATATGTCAATGTGAATATTCACACTGTCAACGGGCCGAGCCGGGCCAGCCCTGGGCCGCTGGCCAATTTTATACTCTTATCAATGTGAATGTTAACATGTCAATGTGAATATTCACATTGTCAACAGGCTGGGCCGAGCCCGCCTCGGGTAGCCCACGGGCCGTGGGCGGGTTTCGGGCAGCCACGAGGTGCGAGCTAATTTTACACTCCTATCAATGTGAATGTTAACATGTCAATGTGAATATTCACATTATCAACAGGGCGGGCCGGGTTGGGCTGGGCCCGCCCCGGGCCGCGGACGGGCTTTTGACCGCCCATGGGCCGCGGGCCAATTTTATACTCTTATCAATGTGAATGTTAACATGTCAATGTGAATATTCATATTGTCAACGGGCTGGACTGGGCCCGCCTCGGGCCGCCCATGGGCCGCGGGTGGGTTTCGCGCCGCCACGGGACGCGGGCCAATTTTACACTCCTATTAATGTGAATGTTAACATGTCAATGTGAATATTCACATTGTCAATGGGCCGGGCTCGCCCCGACCCGACTCGACTCGAATTTTTCCGGGCACCCACGAGGATCGACATGGGCCAGGCCCCTACACATTGACGATATGAACATTCACATTGACGGTTTGAACATTTACATTAGGGGTATTTTGGTAATTATGTGACCTATAGGACTTATTGAAACATAAGAAAATAATGTGAACTAAATGGAACTTAAGTAGATGAAAAGGATATTTTAGTCTTCTTATCTCAAATAGGACCTAATGGAATAGTCAAAAAGAATATGGGTTGGATGGAATAAAACTCTTAGAAAGTAGATTTATCAAAAAAAACTCCCAATTTATATGGAACCTATCATGTAAGATATTTAATAAAATATTTAACAGAAATTTTAATACTCCTAACATTACTCTTTAGAGTTAGGAGAATGTAAAATAATATATAACATGCTTTGCTCTGCTTTTTTATAATATAATGTAGCTGTCATAGGATAGGTGATAAGATTTGCTTTCATATTAATTATTTGATTTATTTATTTGGATATATCAAGCTTGTCGTCAACTCGTGATACGAAGAGATTATTTCATTTATTTATCAATTTATTGGTTTATTTATTGCCAAAGTATAATATTTTCATTTATTCATTTAATGTGAGTTATTTATTAATGTTTGGTTAGAGTACCCTCTAGCCACATGAAAAAATTAAAATAAAATAAAATAAAAATTGTCGCGATCAAGGTCCGGCTAAGGGCAAATACCATATTTTTAAGTATCCAAATTAGTGATTTTGTTATTTTAGAAAAAATAAATAAATAATTTGTTTATAACTTTTATTAGAAGTTTTTGTTTTTAATGTAACTAGCATATGAACCCGTGCGATGCACGACTTAAATAAATAATTAAAAATAATTTTAAAATTAAATAATAACATATAATTTTTTTTAAAAGTATAGAAAAATAATTTAGAATGAATCAAATTTTAACCATTTTATTAGAATATATATATATATATATATATATTACAGTTATTATGTCATTAATTGTATATTTTAAGTTCACAATAAGAAATAGATGTCATAAAATAAAAATAATTGGTAAAGATGAAAAAATAGAATAAATTACAAAAAAATTATATTAATGATAAAATAAAAATAAATTTCATTTTATAAATTTTTTAGTTTTAGTTTATTCTATATTAAAGTTTGTCATAAAACTTAAACATACCTTTTAGAAATAAATAATATACATATATATATATTGATAAAATCGTTAAAATAGTCAAAAGTCTAACCAACTTATACAAAAATCAATTAATTAAAATTTTAAAATTTTATTTTATTTTAAAATTTAAATTGTTTTCAACTGAAACATGCATAACACCACAATATTAAATGAAAGCATATGTTTACTTTATATAGCTGATGAAACAACTCACTTTTTCCTTCTTTTTTTCCCGATGTGGGATTGTGTAAATAAAATTTAACAATTGTTCGAGCCAGAAATTTATTTCGAATCAAACAATATCAGTCATTTAATCTTTAATTCGGACAATCTTTAGTTTATTTCGAATCAAACAAATCTAACCAATATAATTTAATAAAATTGCTAAAATCGTTGTTAAACCAACGAATCAGTCAAATTAAAAATGATTTATCCTAATCGGTTAGGTCAAAGGACCAACCTACTTACACAAAAATTAATTAATTAAAACTTTTAAATTTTATTTTAAAATTTAAACTATCTTAAATTAAAACATGCACAACACTAAAATATTAAATGGGAGTATGTGATGACCTGGTACGTAACCCGTCTCGTTTTTCTTTTATTTGTGATTAGCTCACTCGTGTTAGAAGTGTTAAGAATTAACTTGAGGTCTTGTTGACCGCTTGGGTTCACCGTTCTTGAAATCTTCTCCAAATTCTCATCTTCATTTTATTTTGAAGTTGGGTTTCGCTTGTTTCGAAAGGCGTGAAATTGGATCAGGGGAGTCTTGGGTTCAGCTAGTGAAATTCCTGGGTGAAAGGCAGGACTGCACGTGCAGGGGCTTGGGCCGTACATGCGGAAGTGGGGTCGCACCTGTAGTAAGGTTAGACCGTCAATGGTTCAGTACTGCTTCAATTGCACGAGCGGAAGGCAGGTGCGGAGGAGTGAGCCACACATGCGAAGGAGAGTGTCGCACATGCGGAAGGACGTGTCTCATGTGCGAAAATGGGTGCCACACGTGCGGAAGCGCGCTGAGTCTGAAAATTTCCTCTTTTTCTTTTCTTGGGCTGAACACCCACCTCACTTTTCTCTCATCTCTCTCTCTCTCTAAAGCACATTTCTCCCCCTTCTCTCTACTTTTCTCTCACCAAACTACATTAAATCCTTGATTTCTCCAAATCCATTAAAGTTTTGACCCTAGTCCCTTCATCGAAGTTGGAGAACTCTTTAAGGGTTACGTTTTGTACGGTGGAGATCAGGTTTCAACATTATCAAATTTGGGGGTTTTCTTCTCTCTCCTTCTCCATGGCTTGAGGTAGGGATTTCTTAGAGTTATATATATATTTTTGCAAGTCTATGCTTATTGGGAGCTTTCCTTGTATTTGAACTTATGATTTTGGGTTTATGTACTCCAAATGATTTTTAAAGTGGGTTTTCTATATATTCTCCAAATCTTTAAGAGTATGAGCAATGTTGTCTTGTGTGTTTTTCTTAGGCAAGACCCTTTCAAAAAGAAATGGAGAAAAAATCAAGTTTTGGTGAAACCCTAGAAATTGGGGATTTTGGAAAAATGTTGAAATATTATGAAATTCATAATTTATAAAGTATATAATTTATAAAGTGTTATGGTGTATAAATTGTGAAGGACTGCCATGTTTGTATATAAATGAGGAAATTCTTGGAAAGATAAGAAATGTTGAATTTGGAAGTTTGATATGTAGTATATCATTGAATTGTTTTGAAGGTGGTTAATTTGAAATGGTTGACTAACATGTGGAGGATGGATGTAAATGGCATTGTTATTTACAACTTGATGGATTTATTATAAAATTATCGTGTGAAGCGGTATGGAAATTTTGATCACAATGGAAGATTGTGTGGTGGAAATTGAGATTGGAATTATTCAAGTACATTGTTGTATATCGCATTACCATTCCATTTCATTTGTTGTCATTGATGTCGAATTTTAATTGAAAACTATTGTTTTGAGAAAAAAATTGTTTTGTGAAACAACATCATTTTGATTTGTTTTGGGTAAATACGTTGGTAAGTCCGAATAGGAGGTGTAGTTGGGTATTGGTTAAGTTGGCTTGAGTGTCCATTGTGAAAGACCGAAAACACGCACGGAAGAGGTACACGTGCCTTCCGGTGAGAGACCGATAAAGTGGAGATTGGTAGTACTTGTTTTGCCTACTTGCAGACACCGACATATAGATTACCTAAGTCATATTTACCACCCATTTGAAAATTACATTTAATTTGTTGGATCATAGTGTTATCAACTTGGTATCATGCACAAGATTTTCCAAAAGAAAAAAGTTTGTATTTTGAGCATGACGAGCATTTGCATTCATCTCATGAGATTAGGTAAAAATGTATATACTTTGTTAAGTTGTTCCTATTGGGCTTTTTGCTCACCATAGTGGATTATGTACAGGAAAAGAAGTGGTGTTTCCGCTAAGTTGAAGGCGTAGAAATGTTTTGAGGGCATATGTCTTTCTTCTTTTGTTATTATTTTGACAAGCCAAGGGCTTAACATGTATGGGTTCCAATAACCATTTTTGTATTACCGGGTATAAGCCTTGGAATTTGTAGCCCATAAGAGCATTACTTGTATTAAGTTGCAGTGTCACATGCTATAGATTCATATTTTAAAAATATTAAATGTATAATTACATGTGAAAATACTTTTGTAAACCTTCGGGATGAAACGAACATGAGGCTTAGAGATTAAATGATGATGTTTGTAATGAGACTACATATATACTTCTTGAGCATATAGTGTAATGGGAGTTATTACCTTTGAACTAAGATCTTGATGATAGATTATTTCGAACCCTTCTGATAGATTATTTCGAACCCTTCTTATATAAATTATTTGGGGTTGTTACAAGATTCACTTTATATAAGTGAAACGATTTATTTTTTCTTTTTTTCCTAATGTGAGATTATAAAATAAATCATATCATAAGACTAATTAGAGTTTTTATTTTAAAATTTAAACTATATTGAACTGAACTGTATACAATACTACAATATTAAATGGGAGTATAAGATTTATTTTATATAAGTGAAACAACTCACTTTTTTTCTTCTTTTCCGATGTAGGATTATAAAATAAATTATAAACTAATTAGAATTTTATTTTTATATGATTAAATGAAAGTTAGCCAATGGAAAATTTTTTAATTGTTTAAAATTAAGAAAATCAGTATGAGAAATCGCAGTTAAACCGGCTAATCAATCAAACTAAAAACGGTTCAGCCTAATCGGTTAGGTCAAATGACCAACCAACTTATTCAAAAATTAATTAATTAACACTTTTAAATGATATTTTAATTTTAAAATTTAAACTGGCTTGAATTGAAACATGTACAACACTGTAATATTAAGGTTCACTTTATATAAGTAAAAACAACCCACTTTTTCCTTCTTTTTCGATGTGGGGTTATAAAATAAAAGTTTACAATTATTTGGATAGTAAATTTATTTCTAATCAAGCAATCTCAGTCGTTCAATCTTTAATTAAATCATTCTTTAGTTTATTTCGAATCAAACAAATCTAATCAATATATTTTAATAAAATTGCTAAAATAAAATTGCTAAACTCATGGTTAAACCAACGAATTAGTCAAATCAAAAGTGATTTAGATATTGAAACAATTCATTTTTTCTTTCTTCTCCCGATGTGGGATTATCAAATAAATCATAGACTAAATGAGCTAGCTTAATGGAGATTTCTTAATTGTTTAAAATTAAGAAAATCAAGAAAATTTAGATATTGAAACTCTTACAATACTCCTCACTGAAAATTGTTCAGTCCAATCGGTTAGATCAAATGACCAACCAACTTATATAAAGATTAATTAATTAAAACTTTTAAATGATATTTAAATTTTAAAATATAAACTGGCTTGAATTAAAACATTCACAATACTACAATATTAAGGTTCACTTTATATAAGTAAAACAACTCATTTTTTCCTTCTTTTTTCGATATGGGTTTATAAAATAAAAGTTTATAATTATTTGAACGGCAAGTTTATTTCTAATCAAGTAATCTTAGGCGTTCAATCTTTAATCAGATCAATATTTAGTTTATTTTGAATCAAACAAATCTAATCAATATATTTTGATAAAAATACTAAAATCGTGGTTAAATCAACGAATCAGTTAAATAAAAAATGATTTAGCCTAATCGGCTAGGTCAAAAGACCAACCAACTTATGAAAAAATTAATTAATTAAAACCTTTAAATTATATTTTAAAATTTAAATTATATGAAATTGAAACATGTACAACACTACAATATTAAATGGAAGTATAAGATTCACTTTATATGAGTAAAATAATTCACTTTTTCATTCTTTATTTTAAAATTTAAATTATATTAAATTGAAACATGCACAACATTATAATATTAAATGGGAGTACAAGATTCATTTATATGAGTAAAACAAATCATTTTTAATTGTTTAAAATGAAAAATGATTTTCTTAATTGTTTAAAATAAAAAAAATAAAAAAATTAGTATGAGATATTGGAACTCTCACAATACTCCTCACTAAAAACGTTTAGTGTAATCAGTTAAGTCAAATGACCAACCAACTTATTCAAAATTAATTAATTAAAACTTTTAAATGTTATTTTAATTTTAAAATTTAAATTGGCTTGAATTGAAGCATGCAAAATTGTAACGCCTCAAAATAAACCATAACATCATACATTCACGATAAGGAAAAGATTTCATATTACAATCATCAGAGTATTTTTACAAAAGGTATTACATGTTGACAACAAAAGCAAATGTCCTAAAGGCTTACAACTTTCCAAGTCAACACTTGGTTACAAAAAAGAGAGTACTAACTCTACACAAAATAAGCCCTTGGCTTGATATACATGTAATACAACAAAAATAACAAAAATAGTCCAGTAGCCTCAAGCCTCCCAAGCTACGTCCTTGGAGGTGGCATGATACCTGAACCTGAAAATAATGTCTCATATAGGGTGAGCCAACGCCCAGTAGAGATATACTAAACATAATATGAGCAATAACTAAAACATTAGTATTTGATAAATGTTTAACCCACATAAATCAATTCACAACCCATTTCAATTACACGACAAATATGTCCATGTTTCATTCCTCTTTCCTTTACTTAATCGATTTTCAATTCATAAATATGGCTCAGAACTTGGCCAAACAATTCCCATGAGATCACAGCTCATATCAACAATACTTCCATACTTCACAATAGATATACATGTTTGCTGTATCAATATCACATAAAACACTTCCATACTTCACAATAGATACACATATTCGCTGTATCAATACTTCAATAGATACACATATTTGTTGTATCAATGGAGTCCATCCCCTATCTCCTCCCAAATAATATCCGGTTTAGGAGTCCATCCCCTACCTCCTCCTAAACCGTGGAGTACATCCCCTATCTCCTCCCACATAACACAATGTATATAAGCACAAATCATATACACAATCAATCAATACATAAATTTGATGTATTAGTCCAACCGTCATATTCAATGACATATTCAATTGATTAGTTTTAATTCACCTAATCATCATGCAAGGTGTACAACATTCAAGACTATCCTCTACCGATAGCCCAAAGCAATTTATTTCTAAACAGATAATAAATGCATCAACAAATAATTTGACAACAATTTTATAAGTGAACGATTAATAAATCCAACTCCACCATTCCTTCTTATAATGAGCCTATTTCATTATTTCCAACTCAATTCCATATTTTCATAACATTCCCGACTTAATTATATAAATTAATTCATACAACAATTTAGGGCTTTCTCCCCCTTTCTCTACAATGACCCAAAGGTCCCATATATCATCAACAACATCAATACTAGCATTTTAAGACCCAAGATACACATATATGAGTCAAAATAACAAAACCCCTCTTTATTCATTTTGAAACCCTAACACCCAAAATTACCCAACTTCAACATTACATCAAAATGACCAATAGTTTATGTCAAAGACCATAAAAATGTGTAGTTATCCCTACCTCAAATTCGGAGCTCAAAGGAGAAGATGAAAAAATTTGAAAGTGCTCTAAACCCTAATATTTTCGGATTAAAATGTAGCCCTCAACAAGCTCCACACTTTTTACAAAGGCCCAAGGGTAGAAGATCACCCCTACAAGATCAAACCCTAGAGAGAAGTTGGAGTTTTAGAGTGAGGTGCTCTCCAATGGAGGTTTTGAAAAAGTAGGAGAGAGAAAGAAAGTCAAAAAGTGATCCAAAATATCACTTTTCGGACTGATATAAAAGTCGCCCCGCTCGAGCGTGGAACTCCCCGCTCGAGCGTCAGACACAGACTTACGCTCGAGCGTCAAAAGCGCCGCTCGAGCGCCGGATGCACACTTCCAGAAGTTTTACAGACCAAGGCCCCCGCTCGAGCGTCAGACTCCCCGCTTAAGCGGAGGAGCAAAACCAAAAGGGCCCGCTCGAGCGTCAAAACTCCTGCTCGAGCGTCCGATGACCTGCAGAGAAAAAATACTGGGGGATAGATATTCACGCTCGAGCGTCCAAACTCTCGCTCGAGCGGAGAAGCAACAACAAGGGCCCGCTCGAGCGTCAAAAGACCCGCTCGAGCGTAAAGGCCAAAAACTGGGCATCAACCTTTGGTTTCTAAACACAACCAACCTGTTTCAAATCTGTCCAACACAACCCAAGACTCAAATACAAGAGTAAAGGATGGAAATGAGAATACGACATCAACACACTCACGGAACCAAGTTCGGAATACAATAAACAAAGGAAAGGAAAACCGGGATCGCTATAAAAATAATGCAATATTAAGGTTCACTTTATAGAAGTAAAACAACTCAATTTTTTCTTATTTTTCCGATATGGGATTATAAAATAAAATTTAACAATTATTTGGACGGGAAGTTTATTTTTAATAAGCAATCTCAGTCATTTAATCTTTAATCAGATCAATCTTTAGTTTATTTCGAATCAAACAAATCTAATTAATATATTTTGATAAAAGCTGTTAAAATCGCGGTTAAACCAACAAATCTGTCAAATAAAAAATGATTCAGCTTAATCAGCTAGGTCAAAAGACCAACCAACTTACACAAAAGTTAATTAATTAAAACTTTTAAAATTTATTTTAAAATTTAAATTATATTAAATTGAAATATGTACAACACTATAATATTAAATATGAGACATCGTTTGGGAACATGCTATTTTAGTAACTTTTTAGCTTTTTACGAAAAGATGTGCAAAAAATAGAGAGAAAATAGAATGTTTGACTTTTTAGTATAAGTTGTTGACTTTTTGGTTTTTTTAGTAACTTTTTGGCTTTTAGGCTAAAACAGCCACTTGCCAAACGAGGCCTAAGTAAAAGATTGACTTTATATGAGTAAAATAATTTATTTTTTCTTTCTTTTCGCAATGTAGGATTATCAAAAAATCATGGACTAATTACCTATCTAATGGAGATTTTTTTTAATTGTTTAAAATTGAGAAAATTAGGAAAATTAGTATGATATATTGAAACTCTCACAATGCTTCTCACTAAAAACCTCATTTTCCTTATATAATATATAGATTTGATTTAGCATGTTTCTTTTTTTTCTTTCTAGTGTCTAACAAAATTTTAATTCTTGTAAATTAGTGTCATAAGTCTTGTTAATTTTTTAGTGCTGGTTATAGAAAGTTGTTTCCAAATATTATTAGGGCTATTTTTATTATAAATAATGATGGTAAATTTTATAGCTCCTCAGTTAGTGATTAATACTGGATTTCTTTAAGAATTTTCTCCAATGTTGCTCATATTTTTTGGACATTATTAGGAATCAACAAAATTATAAGAATCTTCCTGTTGCAACAAGTTTCCGCATTTCTCGTGTAACGCCCTCAAAATAAACCCATAAAATATAACAGTAGCATGCATTGATAAAAGAAAACCAATCATTATCTCATTCATCAGAGTATCATTATTGAAGGATATCACATGTAACATCAAAATAAATGCCGTATGGGCTTACATCTTTCCAAGCTTAACACTTGGGCACAAAAATGTGAGTACTAACTCAACTACAAATTCAGCCATTGGCTTGAGTTTACATGTAATATCAAATAAACTGAAATAACAACTAATCTAAATAGAGTCTTCAACTCTAAATCATTCCAAGCTAATTCCTTAGAGGTAGCACATCACCTGGACCTGAAAATGATGTTCCCGTATAGGGTGAGCCACAGCCCAGTAGAAATATACTAAACCAAATATAAGCATTGAATAAAGCAATAGCATTCGATAGATGGTTAACCAAGATAATCAATTACACCATTATACAGTCTCATGACACTAATGTCTATGACACGTTTCACTTTCCATTATTATCAATATGGCTCAGAACCTGGCCAAACTATAACAGTGAGACTACATCTCACATTAACAATATTTCCAATTCAATGGGGATATCAAATCATGTTAAACATTTCTTATATCATAATGGGTACACATGTTGGTGTTGTATCAACCTCAACCAAAATTCACTTCCATACTTCCCAATTGATACACATTTTAGTGATGTATCAATAACATGTAAAAACACTTCCATAAATCAATAAGCACACATATTAGTGGTGCTAATGGAGTCCATCTCCTATCTCCTCCCAAACCGTGGAGTACATCCCCTATCTCCTCCCAAACAATATGCATATACAATGTATTAAACACTTGTCATATACAATACTCAATCAATACATGTATTTTTCTGTATTAATTCAACAGTCAAAATTAATGACTCAACCAATGTGATTAGTTTCAGTTTTCCCTAATCCACATGCAATGTCTACAACAATCACGACTATCCTCCACCGATAGCCCAAAACAATTATCTCTAAACAAGAAATAAATGTTACAACAAATATAAACTCAACAATTTCATGGGTGTGTTATTAAACTATCCAACTACACTATTTAAGCTTATAATTTCCCAATTCCATGAATTCAACTAAATTCCCCAATTTTCCTTGAATAATTTATACAAATAAATCTATTACAACAACTAGGGTTTTTCCCAAAATTACCAAACAACTCCAACATATCAAAATACCAAAATTTAGAACAACACCTATAATATGGAGTAGGAAATCCCTACCTCGATGTGAAGAACACGAATGGAGAAGATGGTCAAAATGCAAAGTGCTCCAAACCGTCGAACGTTCAGATTAAAACGAAGCCCTCAACCCCCTCTATCTTTTTAATAAAGAGCCTAGGGTAGAAACACCCTAAAAGTGGATGAAACCTAAGAGAGAAGGTGAGTGGAGGGAGAGAGAAGTCGGACCTAGGGTTTTGGAATAAAAAAGAGGATGAAAAAGTGTTTTAAAACCCGCTGCTCCCTATTTAAACCTGACAGGCTCGCTCGAGCGAAGGATTGGTCGCTCGAGCGACCAGACACAAGAAAGACTCGCTCGAGCCAAGAATGCAATGCTTCAGGTCTGCAACCCAGAAGCACGCTTGAGCGACAGAATGCTCGCTCGAGCGAAGAACTCGAAAACATACACCTCGCTCGCTCGAGCGAAGAAACACAGCTCTCAGGTCTATACTAGACGCAATCGCTCGCTCGAGCGAAGAGATCCTAGCTCGAGCCATCAGACACAAAATTCTACTCTCGCTCTAGTGACCAAACCCTCGCTCAAGCGAAGGACCAAAAACAAAAGCTCGCTCGAGCGAAGGTCCAAAATTCTGGACAGCAACACTTGGTTTCCAAACCCAACCAACCTGTAACAAACCTGCCCAACACATCTTATAACTCAAAAAGAGAAGATAAAGGACGACAACAACAATTATACAATGATAGGATCCACGGAACCTAAGTCCGGATACAACAACCAAATGGGAAAAGACCGGGGTCGCTATACCTCGACTAATTGATTACTTTCCTATGACAATTGTATACAAAGTACTACTATTTAAGTTAAAAAATTATATTTATTTTTTAAATTTAATGATATGTCAATCTATTAGAATATATAAGAATGTCTTTTATATCTTCTCTAATAATCAGTCAATTATATATTTTACACATCATTGGATTAGAAAATGGGCTTTTATATCTTTTTCATAAATACAACTTTCCTTGATTAGTGTATTTAATTTTGTAAGAAATGCAATTGTGGAAAATCAAATCTCTTTTTTTTTTTTTTTCTTTTTCTTTTTGCATTTTTAAATGGATTTAAACCTCGTTTAATGGATTGAATTATGTGAGACTATTTTTGTATGGGCCTGTACTACAATATGGCCCAAAAATATCAGGCATGATTACTTCATCCATTTTGTTAATTCTCACTCAAAGGGCAGTCCGGTGGACCCAAAAGATATGCACTTGTTTGGGATGATTCTATTTGCAATCAAAAAATCACGGGGCACTTATCAGTAAGTCCATACACAAAATTCAAAATTTATCTAATCTCAAAATAAAATATTTGTACCAATTAGTCCTATATATTTTTAATTGTTAATAAAAAATCTCTCTTTTTTTTTAAATATATATATATATATAAATTTAAAAACGTAGTTACATCCCACTACCGTTGGACTTTTGTCAGACGGTCACCGGAGACTTGTCGAAATGTTCAACATCACCGGGAAGTTCGTCGGAGTATCGCCGGAATATCTCCGAAGTGTTCTGAACGTCACTGGAAGTCGCCGGAATGTCCAAAATGTTCGCTGACATCAAGAAAATTGTCGGATATTCACTAGAATGTCCAGAATATTGCTGAAAAAAAAAAAAGAATAAATGGAAAAATTGTAGTGAAAAAATATAATTAAATGTGCTAAATATTGATAACTTGAGAAAAAAAAAAAAAAAAAAAAACAACAACAACAACAATGAGAAAAATATATATTATTTTTTAATTTTTGTAGGGTTTAAGCAAATAATCTCCAATATTGATCAAACTAAAAATCAAGCTTTGAAATTATAAAATGGTACATTACAATTTCAAAGCTTGATTCTGTTAAGCATTTATCCTTATTAATTAAACTAAAAAACATGTTATGAAACTGCAAAATTTTACAATTCTTAAGAATGTTATGAAACTTCAAAATTTTGTAGTTTTAAAGCATGATTCATTTCAGCACCAAAAAAACTGAAACTGTAAAATTTTACAGTTTTCATCGCCTAACTAAAACTCGAAAACAATTTGTTCAGAATTTGAAAATTTTCTCCATTAAAACAAGAAAATAGAAATGTGTAGCAGAGAAAAGGTAGAAAAATTGAGAGATTGAAAAAGAGAAACAAATATATAAAAAGATTGTACTCCGGCAACTATTTTTAGTTTAGATTTAGTCTGTTGTCATGTAGATCTACTCAAATCTGATGTAGATCTGAGTAGATCTACATAAGATTTAAATAGATCTACTCATCTTCTTCGTCGGAAACTTGTCTCATTCGTCGTCGGTGAGGGTGAAGTAAGGAATCGGTGGTTAGTGGTTGCCGATGAACTCCAATCAATGGTGGTCGTCGGTGGTCGGTGACTATATGTTAGAAAGAGAAAGAGAGAAGTAATGCGTGATTGCTAGTCGCCGAAAAGGAAGAGAAAGAGATAGAGAAGAACGAATGCGCAAAGAAAAATGAAGAAGAAAAATATGCAGTGGACTTTTGAGAGTATCTAAAAAGTTGTGGGACTGAATAGACTTCTCCTCTTTTAAATATGACCTCCAGGTAATTTGCCCAAAAATCATTAAGTACGTCCAATTTCTCAATATACCCTATTAAATTATTTAGAATTATAATTTACTTTCAATACACCTTATGTTTTTTCATAAATTATCTTTCAAAATAAAATTATAATTTGTGATACACCTAAATAATAAACAATAATGAATCCCAGCATGCTAACCATAAGATCCAGAACTTGCATCACCACAATCCATGTCAATCAGTGCATAAGCAGGTTAAATGGGAAAGTATGAAGAGAATAAGAATGGGGGAAGCAGTGGGGAGGGAAATATTAATATTATATGGATCTTCTGTGATTATAACATTAATGTAGAGAATACTAGAGAAACTAGAATAAGATGGATTGATTCACCCCCAAATTAGAGAGGTGCTATCACTTCATAGTATTACAGAAATTGATTTAACTAATATTGTCCTGTGAACAAAATGTAGCTAGTCCGGCCCCTCCCAAAATCCTGAATTATAAAGGCCAACGCAGGATAATGGTCCCTTTTTTTGTGGCCAATATTTATTTATAAAAAATAATAATGTTGATAATAATTGTGAGTTTTAGTGAGATGGATTGAAATTTTAGAGTAGGGGACTCGGTCTATAAATCCAATTATTAATTTTGTTTGGCCAAAGGTCCAGACTGTAGAATACTTTGTCCAAAAGGACAAATTTAGACAAAATGACCAAAATACCTTATTATATATACATGACAAAAAACCCCTCCTCTCTCTCTCTCTCTCTCTCTCTCTCATCTTCATCTTTCTCCTCTCCGCCGCGTCGTTGTCGTCCTCACTGACCTCCTCTCCAACCTCGCCGCCCACCACCTTGCTTCGCCTCTAACTTTGCCTGCTTCCACCTGATCTGTGGTAGTCTACCACCTTTGTCCCAAATCATTTCTCTTCATCGCCAATCGCCATCGATCTCCATCTCACCTTTTGCACTTCGCCGCCGCAGCAAGAGGTGGTTCCGCCTCTACCTTCTTGGAGTTGCGATCGCTCAATTAAACTGAACCCCTCGGCACAGATTGTGAATAATTAAGATGATGAACTAGGGATTTACATAAATTAGAGTCATGAAACCTTATTTTTCCCGGTAACACAATTTTCTGTTTATTTATCTTTCTTTCTCTTTGATTTTTTTGATACATTTTTTTTTTTATTTCAAAAACTCTACTTGTCTTTTCGTCCCAACTTTTACCATATGGACACACACACACACACACACACACACACACACACACACATACACACATATATATAACTCTCATGTGCTTATCACGTAGGACAAAGTGTATTGGTGAAAAACATGAATGATTTTCTTCTCTTATCCTCATTTCCTAGTCATATTTTTGTCACATGACTGGATTTTGTTAAAGATTTAAAAATAAAGTAAAAGAAGAGAGACATTGATACTTATGTAGGGACTAAAGTGAAATTTGAATAAAGTGCAGGGGGTTGACTGTCGTGATTTTATGTGTAGATACCAAAGTTGGATTTGACCAGAAGTACAAAGAGTTGGCTGTCCTGATTTCATGTATAGAGGCCAAAGTGAGATTTGATACAAAGTACAAGGGTGCAAAGTGTAATTTATCCAAAGTTCATACATAACACCCATTCTTTTAATAGGGGGTGACACTTGAAACATTTTGAGGCATTAATTTCAGACTTATACTTCGTCCTTTTTTTTCTTTTTTCTTTTTTCTTTTTTGAATGCAAAAAAAAAAAAAAAAAAAAAAAAAGAATGCTCTGAGATCTCATTATTGCATCTATGGGCTAAGATTCTGGGATAGTCGGTGCCGACTTGATTTAACCCAACCCAAAGGAAATGACCCACCAATAAAACTGAACCGAACCAATCCAATCCAAAACCAAACCTATATATATATTTTAAAATTTTCTTGATATTGATATGTTTTCACCTAATTAGACTATTTTCTTGATATTGATATGTTTTCACCTAATTAGACTATTACAATGGACTTGATTGTACCTAATAATTTTCACATGTACAAATTATTAGGAGAATGAATGAAGAACTAGAAGCTTGAGTTGGATTTTGTAATTCATTTAATTTGTATTGATTGTATTAATAGATTCAATTTGTATTGATTATGCTTAAGGTTGAATTGAATTGAATTTATATTAGTTTGCATTAATTTGTTTGTGTATATTTAGATGTTAAAGACTTGTTTATTTTAATTATTTATTATTAATTGATTTGCTTATATTTTATTATAGTGGAACCGTGGTTCTAATATGAACCAACCCAAGCTACACTGGGTTGGATTGAGTTAGTTCTAGTGTATGATTGATTTGATTCTGATTCTAGAATTAAGAACCGATCAAGATTGAGTTGATTTTAAATTTAATATCAAATTGAACAAAGCATACATATAAACACCCCTAGTTGACA
>JAPPVO010000017.1:46772246-46909391 GCA_030407325.1 Camellia japonica
AGTGTAGAGTTATTTTTAAATTTTAAATATTAACATTTTAAATTATTTAAAATTTTTTGAATATTTAAATTATTAAAATTTTTATGTTTTAAATTTTTTGAATATTTATTTTAATTTTTTACTTATTAAATTTTTTAGATTATTTAAATTATTTAAATATTTATTATTTAAAATTTTTGAATATCTATTTGAAAAAAAATTTATTTCCTTTGTAGTATTTTCAATTTAAAAACTGATTAGTGTTATTTTTTGTTAATAATAAATTTTTTTAATTGAATTTTAAAAAGAGTTTGGTTATGAGTGTTGATCAAAATTTTTAATAGTATGAAAGTAGTGTATTTTGTTATAAGTTATAACAATTTGAATAAAGTTTTGAAAACTCTTTCCAAAACTCATAATCAAACAAATTTTCTTACTTCACATGTCAAATCAAACTTTTAAAACTCAATTACACACTCAATTCAAAACTCAATTCAACACTCTATTCAAAAATCATAACCAAAAAAAATTTTCTACACTCAAATCATAATTTCACAACTCACAAACTCAAAATACAACTCATACTCTTAAATTATATTTACAAAACTCTACCAAACGCAACCTATATTTTTTTGAGATAGAAGTCCACTTGGAAAGGAAATAACTCAAAATTAGCTCAATCCTATCTCTAACACATGCTGGAATGTTTTCAAACAAATGGAAGCAAATCATTTGTTATTAAAATCTAGTCTCCGTGATCACTTATTTTCATCGAGAAGTTATTGGTTACTGTAAGGGCAGCGGCATCATGTGATGCTCCATATATATTATAATTAACGGAAGGAATGAATCTCATAATTTTGTATTGAGTGATTAGAAAATATCTTTAAAACATAATTACATGATGCTCCAAAATCAACCAATAACTTTTCGCAGTCATTATCTTTTTGTTTTTGAGAACACACATTCATTCCACGTGCTACTATAATAAACAAAAAAAAAAAAAAAAATTATTAACAAGTTAAATCAAGAAAAGCAATGTATTATTTAAGTTTAGATTGAAATTTTAATTAATATTAATAATGTATTTCAATTTGATTTGGTTAACTGTTGAACAAATTTTTAATGATTTTCAATTGAATAAATTTTAAACTTGAGTTAAACCCGGCTCTTTTACTATGTGAATGAACTCAAACCAAATGTATAGACTTATTTAATAATCAAATTAATTCTCCATAACATTTAAACCTGTTTTGTCATCAAAATGTGGCCACCATATATTCAAGAGTGTGCGGGGTGATTTCCGCACTATGAAGAAGGGTTGAACTTTGTGGAAGAATAGTCCAAGAAGTGAAGATATGCACAAAGTAGCAAACGGTGAAGTTGTCCAACCAAAGTTTAGTCGGAAATCCCTCTGATGGTAAAGTCAGGAACTAAAGGAGAGGAAGAAGAGAGAATGCAAAGAATGTGTATATGTTGAGTGTGTAGATTTCAATACCTTGAGAGTGAATAGTGCTCACCTTTTATGGGAGAAAGTTGCTTGTCCTTGAAGACCTTCTCTCTTCGCCATCTGTCTTGTTCATGGTTGTCTCCTATTGGACGGCCACTCCGCCTGATACTCAAATACATGTTTTGTCTTGTTTGTCTCATTAGTAATCGTTTTTCATTAGAGGAGGACAACCACTTTGCCTGACTCTCAGGTGCAGGTCTGTTGTGTGTACGCCTTGTCCCTCTACGCCTTCATGTTCTGTTTAGATAGAAGGAGATGAGTAATGTTGTTTGCCTCTTGCGAGTTCAAGAAAGGCCTTCAATGTATTGACCTTCTCCAAGTTAGTCCACTTCGAAATGGTTGTCCAACCTGAAGGTATAACTTGTTGCTCGGTTCGCTTCGGAGGGAGCCTTGCACGTTAGGCCGAGCTTCCTAGTATCAATATTGGAGTGACGCTTGTACATTGAGCCAAACCCCAATGATTGTCCTCTTTCGGAGCGAGTGTTGGCCATAGGACCAAGCTCCAACTTAGGCTTGTTTTGAGAAGTTGGCTTTTAGCCATTTTTTTTGGTTTGTAGCAAAAGTCAAAAGTTAGCCTTTTTGAATTTTTTTTCATTTGAGAAGTTGGTTTTTAGCCAATGGTGAAATTACAATTCTACCCCTTATAGGTCAAAATATGTTACATGGGTAAAATTGTAAATATCTTAAACTAAATGAAAATAATTTGATTATTTTATTATGATTTGACATTTTAAACAAATATTAATCAAAAAAGCTAAAAGTAAGTTTTTACTAACTTCCCAAATCATTTGTCTAAAAAAGTCAAAAACTTGATTAAAAGTCAAAAAATTACTTTTTACCATCTTTCCAAAATAGGTCTTAGCCCAACTTCAGAATAGGCCTAGCATTGGATCGAGAACACTTCGTTAATTTTTATCCACTTCAACTGTCTTTAAAGTATCGAACATATATATTTTTAATTAATTTATTAAAAAAATTAATTATACCAATACCCTTAAACTGTTAACAAATATTAATTTATACATTAATACTTTCAATTATAAAAATATATTCCTTTCACCATTTTAAACCATCTCTAAAATGGATTACTTGCTAATAGTTAAAAAAAAAATCTGGATATAATTAATCCCCAAAAATTATTTTTTATTAAATAATACTGTTCAATATCTGGCTAAATATGTTAAACATTACAAATGAGTTACAATTTAACCATCATAGGAAACCGCAAACACCAACCATACTACCAATAACAAACATTCATTTAAAAAGTTAGCCTCTAGAACTAGTCATTTACCACTTAGCATAAACGAGTTCCTTTTTTTTTCCCTGAAAATCTTAGACAAAAAAAATAAAAAAAAAAAGTCCAAGAAGCTTCTGAAATTGGCCCACAAAAAAGGTTTCCGAAGCATGTGACCTATTTGGCACGTGCCTCTCCTCGTGCGAACCCTTTCTTTCTACACCTTTCTAATAGATAGATAATAATAGTCTCCACCTACAAACAAAATCAATTACACACCCTCTGATTAGCCCTTTGGCTCTGTCTTAGCCACACGATCTCTTGATTATCTCCACCGTCCATATGATCCAACGGCTCTGATTTCACCTCCGTCCCGCCGAGTTGTAGGCGCAGCTCTTTTTGCTGCTCCGCCGCCTCACCTTCACATTCCCTCAACCGCTTCGCACCAATCGGAACACCGAACAATCTCGGCCTAGCTTCGTCCTCCGCCTTCTTCGACTGGTTGTTTCCGGCGGCGGCGACGGGAGGTTCTTCGCTTAACCGCTTCGCCGGCGGAAACAGATCGAGCGGATTCTCCGCCGGAGAACCGATTTCCGGCCGATTAATCGCGTAGTTCGACATCAAAGCGTAGATGTTGTTGCACAAATTCTTCATCTGATTCAACTCTGTATTGAGTTCCATATTCTCTTTCCTTAGCTTCTCGTTCTCGTCGATGAGCTCGGCGGTAGTGCCGGGGCTCGTCTCGCGACAGAGCATAGGTGTCGCCGCCGGAGATGAATTAGATGAGATCACTTGTTCCTCTCCTGAATTCGACGGTGCTGCTACCCCGGCGACTGTCACGGGCACCGCCGCGACGGTGACGGCGGCGCCGGTGGCTGGTGTCGGAACTTTCCGACGCTGTATATCGCATAGAAGCCGTTTTTCACCTCTACGGAAGCATTCGTTCGAGAATTCCCATCGATCAGGAACGACCTTCCGAAATCCCTAAAACAAAAACAAAAACAAAAACAAAAAATCAGATAGGGGTAGAATAAAGCCTAAATCAGAAGATTTAATCGGATCAGAGCAATTAGGTTTACGTAGGTGTTGAGTTGACGAACAAAACTGGAGAAATTGTTGTGTTTGAAATACTTTGGAAGCAAATCGCTGGCGAATTCGGTCGGATTCCAGACGATGAACGTAGATCCATCTTCGTTCCACGAGATCACGTCGTCGATGGTGCTGTCATCGACGAGCTGGTACGTTTTGGTTAGAAACGGCGTCGGAAGAGATCTGGACGCATCGCCGGCCATTGATTCTCCACCGTTCTGCTCTCCCGGAGGCGGAGCCATCGCGATCCACCTAATCAAAACGAAAATAAGCCAAGCTTCAAACAAAATCCACAACTACAAAAACAAAAAAAAAATCAATGAATTGAAAGAAAAGTCACACCAAATCGACAAGTGTGTAGATGAAGGAATCGAAGCAGATCTGGTGGATGTTGAAGATTAGAGAGAGAAGCGCGGTGCGAAAGGTGTGAGCATTTTTCTGGTAATTCTAGAAGCTTCTGTAGCGAGAAAAGGGAAGAGAGAGATAAAGAAAGAGAGAGATGGAAAGAGAAGGGAAAGGAAAGAACGAGAAGGTACGTTACGTTACGTCTTTTCGACAAGTTTCTCTATTCAGAGATGTTACAATACGTGTCAATGGATAAGAGGGTGTCCGGGTTGTTTTTCTTTTTTGAGCCTTGGATTTATTTTATTTGCAAATTTAGCCCTTGAGTTTAATGTTTTGATTGAGAGCAAAGGGTTGAAAATATGTCGGATAATTTCTTACTCTTTCAAGGAGCGGCGCTAATGAATGGAAGATGATATCAAATAAGATGGATAATAATTAGCGAAAGATTTTTTTAAGTATAGAAGAAAATAATATAATTTTATATTTTTTGTGTCGTAATTAAATTAAATAAAAAAATCATAACAAATGTAAAAAAATTATAACAAAAGTTTTAAAATAATATCATAATTAATAAAGAAAATTAGTCATAATTAAATAAGGAAAGAAAATGATAGAGATTTTAAAAGATTTATTAAAATTTTATCAAATGTCTCATATGGGTGTGGATTCACACCATGTGGGTTTCATGCGAGTCCCATATGTGAGATATTTAATAGAAATTTTGGTAAATTTTTTGGGCCTTTAACATTACTCGATAAGAAAATGACATAACTAAATATCCATATGGTATGAGGTATGTATAATAGAATTCTCTTAATGATTATTAAAGTTGGTTTGTAAAAAAAAATTAGTATATTTGAAATAATTTTTTAATTTTTTACAAAAAAATATACTATAAAAAATAGAAGAAAAAAGAAAAAGAAAAAGAGGCCATTTGGAAACATGAATAAAAAGTCAAAAATTAACTTTTAATTAATTTTGGTTTACATCACTTCTCACATAAAAAATCAAAAAAAAATTAAAAAAATTAACTTCTAACCATCTTTCCAAAATACCTCAAATCTTTGATTTTTGTATGAGTTACGCTAGAGATCCCAAATATTCTACTAAATATTCTATAAAACCTCTCACATGGGTGTGAGACCCACACACATTGGATTTGTGTGAGTCTCACCCCATGTGAAAAGTTTGGTAAAATATTTGATAGAATATTTAGGATGCATAATATTTCTTTTTTTTTTTATAATTCTTTAATTTTTTAGGCCAATGACTTTTTGACTTTTTTTAATTTTTGTTCAAAACAGTCTTAACCAGAGTTAAAAAGATAAGTATATTAATATTTCGAGTTTTTTTTATTCAATATTTAACAAATTTAATTATATATACACAATGGCCTATTTGTGACTTTTTATTGTTAGAATTAACTTGTCGAGGCATATGGTACAGGAACGGGATAAATTGTCATCCCAATATTTATTAGTTCGTTATTTTATTTTTTATTATCTTAAAATATTATTTTTTTTTAATTAAAGAATAAAATAATATAAAATTATTATTTTACCTTTCTTTTAAGTTTATTAATAACACAAAAAATATAATTATGACAATTGATATTTTTAAAAGATGTACTATTAAAAGGTAATTTTAAAAATTAATATTTTTAAAAGAATCCCGCTGCAGACCCCCAGTGGGGGTCGCGCCCCCAGTGACGTGGCGCGCCCCCACTGGCTGAAACTTCAAAAAAAAAAAATTTTTTTTTAGCCCAATCACAGGCTGCCACCTCACTGGGGGTTGACCCCCAGTGGGAGTCCGAAGCAATTTTTATTTTTAAAATATAATAATTGTACTATAAAAAAAAAAAAAAAATTCTCTAAAAGAGATCATTGTTTTGGGACAAAGGAAGTACTACATAGGCTAGCTATTATTCAGTGTGTTTGGTTTCAATTTTCTGAATTTAGTTTGCTGAAAATTGAGTTTTTTTGTTTTGTTTTTAGTGAATATTTTTAAAATTTTAAGCAATTTTGTTATTGTTTTTAGATAGACCTTACTTAGATGTATTTAAATAGTAAAATATTTATGAAAAAATATTTTTAAAAATTAATAAATACACAAAAACATAAAAATATATACTGAATTTTTGTATTTTTTTATATTTTTGGTATTTAGTGAATTTTTAAATATTTTTTTTACAAATATTATATTTTTTAAGTGTATTTATGTTAGGTGTATCTAAAAATTAAAATAAACTGTTTAAAATATTAAAATAAACTCAATGAAAACAAATATATATATATATATATATGAAAAACAAAAATACAAATTTTTTGAAAAGTAAATTTTAAAAACTAAAACCAAGAATTATTAGAATTTCTTGCCCAAAAAATTCCTTGGTGAACATGTACTTGTGGCTCAATAGTTAAGCTCAATAGTTAATGAGTTGAACGTAGAAAATTCATTATTAGCTACTTCTTAGTGGCTGTGGCAGATAATAAAATATATATATATATATATATATTAGGTGACTCGAAAAATTATGATTCGAATGGCTCGAAACACTAAAAAAAGGCATCGTTTTGAGTGTAAAACGACGTTATTTTGACACATTCGAGTCATTCAAGTCATAAAAATTTGGCCCACTAAACATTTTCTAAAAAAAAAAAAGGATTTGAAATTTTTTTAGTTTAGAATTAAAAAATTTGTTTGGCAACAATTTTTTAATTTTTGTCAAAAAAAAAATATAATTTAAATATAATATTTTATTTTATTAACTTATTTAACGTATTTATTTATTGTACCTTTTTAATCTCAACCAACTTAACCAAACAAAACACTTGACATAGGACTAAAAAATATTATAATTTGACTTTAAAAAAAGTTCATTGTTAGCTAGTTATCATAAAGTCTATTTAAAACACTTGACATTGGACTAAAAAAAAAAACTATAATTTGATTTAAAAAAAAGGATTGGATTTTCTCCTATTTAGATCTCGATTGGAGGAGTGTTATTTGGCCAATGGGACCTATTATGGATCCTGTTTTGTTGATATAAATTGTTCATTTTTTAAGTTTTTTTTTTTTTTTGATTTATAATAATAAAAAAATTAGATCAATCTGATAATTGTAGCATATTTATTTTATCGCATTTGTCTTAAAAAAATGAATGGTCAATTTTAAAAAACATACTTACTATTCATTTTATTAGAGACAAACATAATAAGATGAAGATGGTACAATTATCAGATTAACTTGATTTTTTTTATAAATTATATACACAAAGAACTCTAAAAAATAAACAATTCAGATCATCGAAACTTGACTCGTAGTGGGTCCCACTGGCCCAAATAGCACCTCTCCGGTCCATATTTGAATCTAACCCCTTAAAAAAAAGAAAAATTTACTTATAAATCTCATCTTAAGAAATGGTAATCCGTTTAGTTCCAACAATTTTCTTATAGATCATATTATTTAAAAATTAGATTTACAGTTATATCCTTATTTTTATTATGTTTCTTTCTTTTGTGCTAAAAAGGTAATATATACGATCTATAAGAATCAAATTTGGGATGAATTTTTATATGAAAATCTTTTTTATTTTGAAAACATTTTAAAAAGAGTATAAAAATGACTTGAAATATATGAAATTCTTTAAATATTTTAAAATGAGTATAAAAACTCCTTAGTAAGTTTTGGACAAATGTATAATTTCAAACTGTAACACTCTAATGTAATACTCAAACGTAACACACCAATGTAACACTTCAAAAAAATTTCTTAATACACTTTTCTCAAATGTAATACTCCAATATAATATTCCAAAAAAAATTCTTAGTATAACACTCTAATATAACACAAAAAAAATTCATTAGTATATTTTTTTTTTCCAAACATAACACTCCAAAAAATGATACGGGATTCTTCAAATCATTCCAAAATGAGTACAAAAATTTCTTAATAAGTTTTGGACAAATGTATAATTTCACGCTGTAAGTGTTACATTTGGAAAGAATACATTAAGAAATTTTTAGGATTTTTGTACGTGTTATATTGGAGTGTATTATATTAGAGTGTTACATTTAGGATTACATTGATTGGAGTGTTATATTTGGAAAAAGTATAATAAGAAATTTTTTTGTGTGTTAGATTGGAGTGTTACGTTTATGAAAAGTACACTAGAAATTTTTTTAAAGTGTTACGTTATTACATTTGAAAAAAGTAGACTAAGAAGTTTTTTAGTATGCTACATTGAAGTGTTACGTTATTAGAGCGTTACATTAAAATGTTACGTTTTTGTTCGTAATGTGGGATTTGTTCCAGAATGAAGAAAAATCCAAAACTTCTATACTGTAGATTGCCCAAATGTGTAATTTTACATTTAAAGAAATCTACTTTTATCCCTAAGAAATTAAACACAAACGTATTAGTTTGATATGGCCGTTTGCACACCAAAAAATTTTATTTAAAACCAAGTAAACACAACTGCTTCGTAGAATAACGGTTAAAACCAGATATCGATCCACAAGAACTAATGATGAATAATTTAATTTAGAAATTTAGATTTATTTGCAAATATTTGGAGTGAAAATTAAACTAATTAATTAAACAATTAAATAAACAAAATAAAATAAATATCTTAAGATTTCAAATTCACCACTAACCTCATAATTGAGAGTAATTGTACTCAGTCTTTAGAAAATTATTGATTTAGATATTGTAATGTAAGTTGATCCAAAATACATCGTCAAAAGGATTTGTATATCAAAATCAGAAAGTCACAATTTATCTTCGCTTAGCATGGACTGTCACCGCTAAACTAAACTAAACTAAACTATGATTGATGCACGACCCGTCTTACTGGATATGACTCGTCTAACAATTCTAATTTATAGCAATAAAAACCATTGTATAACATAATTTGAATAAAATATTTATTACACTAAAAATATCTAGAGTTACATAATTGTATCCAAATCAAATTAAAACTAAAAATACTAAATACAACTTATCACAATGATTTAATTATGATTTCATCACTATCCTAAGACAGAAAAATAATTTCACACGTGAATATTTACAAGCTAAACTCTTCCACTTTTCCTTTCTTTTTATTTTTCTCTCATTCTCTCTTTATCCCTTAGGCCGAAACCCCCTGCTTTCCCCCCCCCCCCCCCCCAAAAAAAAAAAAAAAAAAAAAAAACAAATAATAATAATATAATATTATAATAAAATATATATATATATTTATATATGATTGAGGGGGTGGGATGATTAGCCACCACCACCTCATTTATTTGTTTGTTTTTGGTTTTTTTCTTTTCTTTCTCTTTTTCTTTATTTCTTTCCACTTTTGGCTTCAATTTTCGTAAAGTGCACAATATTTTACTGTGTATTTTATAATATATTGATATATAAACTATCTAAAATATATTATTTATCCTAATTTATGCATAAATATTAAAACTTACAAATAAAATAATTACACAAAATTACACAGTTCACAAGATTACACAAAATTATATGTTAGTGGGCCAAATATATAACATCTAGGCTTCGATCAAAGTTACTATCCTTTTGTGTAATTTTTATTTTAATGGGACTTTTGAATTCATAAAAAAAAAATAAAGGATTAAACAGTTCATAAGATTACATTTTACAATTTATTGATACTTCACCCTAAAAATAATCATATTTTAAAACTTTTTCTTATATCTACTTTTGAGATTAACAATTTACGTTCATAAAAAATAAGAAAAAATCAACATTTTAACACAATTCATGAGAAATATGTTAGTAAGATTAAAATAGTTATTTTTTAATCAAAAATCAAATACAAAAAGATTACCCACACTTTCAATTTTTATAAAATTTTAATTCGAAATATTCACTTTAAAGTTGGTGCAGCAAAGGCCCCACATGATTGGGTGGCAACTAGTCAGTGGGTTAGTCATTTGGCATTTCCATTTGTAGCATTGTCTTCTCTTACTATTCTATTGTAGAATAAGTTGGATATAGGTGCCTAAAAATGCTGCACGGTCTGTGGATGGCCCAAAATCTGTCCACGACCTGGAATGGATTTGGCTCGTTTAGATCCGGGTGTGAGTCCAGTTCAGGACTTTGAGCTTGGGCTTAGGTTTGGGTCGTCATTTTGAGATCTGACTCGACTGGCGTGGCCCATTGACTCGCTCAAGATCCACTTAAAGTCCGGCCTACCCAAAACCCAATGTCATTTTTAGTGAAAAAAATAAAGTTTTGGTAAAAAAATAGGAATTTTTTTTTTTAAAAAAAAATTCAAGCTCGGCCCAAACTCGAGCCCAAGCCTTGGCCCGCTCAACGCTCAAATACCCCCTAGGCCTGAGCCTAGACCTAATTTTCTAATCCGTGGATTGGTTCGGCCCTACCCAAATTTTGGCAGAAGCCTAGGTGACCCAACATGGGCCTGCCTGAGCGCAATTTACCTCCTTAGTTGTGTATCATCTAGAGATATTTCTAGTTTTTTTTTTTTATTATTATTTTTTAAATCTTGTCTTCATTACTTTTCAACTGCAAATGAAATAATGCATGAATGTCTTTGCATGCACTACCTAACTAAAAAATCTCATAAAAATGTTGTATTAAGGGTTGTTTTGAAAAGTAGGTTAAAAATTAATCTTTTGACTTTATTTAACTTTTTTTTGAAAAAATATATAAAAAAGTAAAAAGATAATATAACTCAAAATAGATTAAAAATAAAAAAAATAACTTTTTACGCACTTGTCAAAACAAGCCTTACCATGAATGGCCACCAATGTAGCGACGTGCCATGTGGGATCTCCCTCTCATTTTGTGAGCAAATGGCTCTCGAGTTGAGTCTTCATGGGGTGACATTATTTTCGTCTATATTTGTTCTAAACTTCTGTTGATTAGAATCTTAGTGAGATTAAATTGTGACACAAACTTGTTTGTTGACCAACAGAATGCCAGTTGTTCCCTCATTTAGACCCCTCTAGCTCGGGTTCCTAGTAATTAGTAAATTAAAGCTCCTTTGGTCAAGCTCAAGAGGAAATGTTGGTTGATTGATCCTTCCTTCTAACCTTTTTGCCTAGCCAAAAAAAAAAAAAAAATCCATGAATTTTCTCAATTATATATTTAGATTTTAATTTTTTTAAAACTACTATTTTTCTTAAGACAAAAGAAAATGACATATATAATCATTTATTCTTATTTTCCTAATTCAACCAAACAAATGCAAAGGGAGCATCTTTCATTTAATTCCTTTTTCCTATCTTTTTATTTGGGTAATGCCTATACAAATATAAAATTTTTACTAAAATTTTATTCTATCTTTTTATTTGGGTAATGCCTATACAAATATAAAATTTTTACTAAAATTTTAAATAGAATAATGTGACGTCATAGTTCATTCATTTCAATACAAAATATCCATAAATGTGACTCATAATTGTAAAGATGTGACTATCACATATTATGTATGAATTTTTTATATATAAAACTTCTATTTGCAATTATTTTCTTCTCAAAATTTTCACAAATTTAAGATTTAAACCCAACATGTTAATGACATGAATAATGAGACAAATGAAAGTTTGATAAATTTTTGTCTTAACCTTACCCACAGAATATTCTTCTTATGAGTAGTGCATCAAATTTAAGTGGACTTGATTTTATAATTCTTTATACTATCATTACATTACATATGTATGTATCACAGCTTTATATCTTTTTAAATTGAATTGATTCCATATAAAGCTCAAATTTTCTTTCACAAGGTTGCTAAAATCCTTTAGTATCTCTCAATTATTATAAAATTAAAGAAAATAAAGAAGGAACAGCCATAATACAAGAGGAAATAAACGATCACACATGTAATACACAATGAGCATGTTTGATTGGGTGGATTAGAGCATAGGATTAGGATTATTAATCCGTGGGCCCAATTATCCTACGTTTGTTTTAACATTTTAGTTTAGGATTATTAATTCAATGGATAATTAATCCAACAAATTTGTAGGATTATTAGTAATGGGGTAGGGGTGGGATTATTAATCCAATGAATATTAATCCTATTGGATAGTGAATACCACACTAATTTAATAGGATTATTAATACTTCACTATTAATCTTGTGAATCAAACATGACCAATTTGTCTATATCTTCATTACCATTCAAACTCACCTATTTATAGGTGATGAAACATTCACTATACACCACTATTCATCACACCATGTGATTTATCACATGGCATGCCACACTTCCCACATGATAAAATTTTTCCCTATTTTTACTTTAGTCCAAAACTGATTAGAATTCCAATTGCATCTCTTTTGATGGTTATCTAAATATTTTACAACACTCCCTCTTGGATAACCATATACTAAGAATATGCGTCGCTAAAATCTTACCAAGAAAAACCTAGTGGGAAAAAACCTTTTGGTGAAGGAAAAAGAGCATAATATTCTTATATGTGATTTATTTAGATTGCCTCATTAAAACCTTACTAAGAAAAATCCAGTGGGGAAAAGACCTTAGACGAAGGAAAAAGAGTACAATCTACAAATCTACTAAAATTAATGACTCCCCCCCTCAATGTTGTATAATAGTTCTTTATGTCGACGCATCCCAATATTATGCACCTGCTTCTTAAATGTTATAGTCGGTAATGCTTTAGTAAATAGATCTGTCAGACTATCACTTGAGCGTATCTGTTGAACATCAATATCACTATTCTTCTAGAACTCATGTGTGTAAAAGAATTTTGGTGAAATATGTTTAGTCTAGTCACCTTTGATATAACCTCTTTTGATCTGTATAATACACGCAACATTATCTTCATATAATATAGTTGGACTATCTTTTGCTGAAGACAATCAACATTTTTCTTGAATATGATAGATCATGGATCTAAGCCAAATACATTCTTAACTTGCTTCATGAATTACAAGTATCTTTGAGTGATTTGAAGAAGTAGCAGTCAATATTTGTTTTACTGATCGCCAAGATATAGCAGTACGCCCATAGATAAAAAACATATCCTGTTTATGATTTGGTTTTATGTGGATTAGAAAGATACCCAGTATCTGCATATTCGATTAACTGTTGCTTGGATTTGTTTGAATAAAATAAACCCATATCAGTTGTTCCACGAAGATAATGTAATATTCGCTTTACTTCATTCCAATGTCTTTGGGTTGGTGCGGAACTATATCTTGCCAATAAATTGACAACGAATGCAATACCAGGCCTGGTACAATTTGCAAAATACATAAGAGTACCAATTGCGCTAAGATATAGTACTTCATGACTAAGGAGTTCTTCATTATTTTCTTAAGGTCAAAAAAGATCATTTTTCACATCAAGAGATCGAACAATCATAAAAGTATTCAAAGGATGAGATTTATCCATATAAAAATTCTTCAAGACTTTTTTTGTATATGTTAATTGATGTATAAGAATCCCATTTGACAAATGTTCGATCTCCAGGTCAAGACAAAATTTTATTTTTCCAGGATCTTTCATTTCAAATTCCTTTTTTAAATATTTTGTAATTTTTGTAAACTCTTTTGGAGTTCTTACAAGATTCAAATCATCAACATATACTGCAACAATTGCAAATTCAGATTCTGATTTCTTAATAAAAATACATGGACAAATCGGATCATTCACATATCCTTCATTCAACATATATACACTAAGCCGATTATACCACATGCGTCCAAATTGTTTCAACCCGTATAGAGATCTTTGTAACTTGATTGAATAAATGCTGTACGGGGAGCAAATATTCCGCAGAACCCGGACTCCTTTCCACCAAGCTCCTTGTCTGTCCGATCGACCTGCGAACACAACGGCGGTGAGTTACCCGGCGGTGTGTGGCCGGAAACCCCTCCGACGGTCAAGTTAGCACACACTCAGGGACCTAGAGAGAGAGGAGAGAGTTGAGTGTTTAGGTTTATCTCACCAAAATTATGTTCCATTCCCAGCATGGGGGGCGCAGACACGCTTATATACTTTTTGCGTCCAAATTTGCTCCCATTAGTCTCTTGACACATGGTGCTGCTCTCCCATCTGTCAGCACAAATCCTGCAATCACCACCTAACCAAACCTTCAGGCTATATTAGCGGAGCCCGGCAGACCTGCGGAACCACCTCGGCCTTTCACGACCACACTGCACAGCGTACCCGAGTGCTCCACTCGCCGAGCTCCAGAACGACCGAGCTCGGTTGCATTCCGGCAAAGTCGAGTTCAAGATAGGTCGAGCCAGCAAACCGAAGGCCTTCCTGCCGCGCTAAACGCGTGAACCGTGGAATCCAGAATGGCAGGCAATCATCTAACCGAGCAACTCAAGTAACTCGATTTTCTACATAGACAAGCCCAAGTAGCTCGGTCCCAACATGGTCCTGGGCCTCAACCGAGCAAAACCTTATCTGGACGAGCCCAAGCTGTCACGGCCCAAACATGTTCGGCCCCTCATTTTGCCCGGCCTTTACCATGGCCCATTCCAGCTCATAAATCTCCCTCTCAATTGCCCCTTAATTCCGTCCGCACAAGCGTGACTGGGATTACATGGTCCGTCCGGGGTAGACTCTCCCTCGATCACTAGTTTGCAAGATGTTAACCGCGCTAATTTCCATGCCCAGTTTATGGGCTTGCTCGGTCGTCGCCTCAACCTGCCATCTTGTCTCTTCAGAACTGACACCGCGCGCCATTGTGAACACGCGTCGTGCATTTATTGGCCTCGGGCAGCCAACCCAGACGTCCCTTCATATTCAAATTTAGTTGCCCTTTCACTCCTATAAGTATGTCATTTCCCCTTCACTTTCTCTTCTTACTGCCTCTCTTCCGTTCCTGACGTCTTTGAGCTACAGTGCTTGACCTCCATTCTTGTTCTTCTTCTTCGTTCGTGCTTGAAGAAGTAGCCTCTGCCTCCAAACTGGTAAGTTCTTCGAATCCTCTTTGTTGGTCTTTTTTTTTTTTTTATTTGGTATTTCACATTCTAGGGTATAACGTCCATAGGTTTTAAGATATGCCCCTCCTCAAAAACCCTCTCCTACCCCTGTTCTTTTCGCTGTTCTTCAATTCCAGTGATGAACACAAGAAGATCTGGAGCGGACCGGGCTCCAGGTCTTCTTTTGATCCCAAACAACATCTAAACCGAGCAAATTGCAAGTTTACAAAAACCCCAGTAGAAACCGAGGTAGGCAGAGGACTTGACCGCGCGACCGGGCTAACATCTGGTCCGCTTGAGCGGCCGAGCTCCTAGGTTTACCTTCGTGACCGAGGAGGTCTGGCACTCTACCTAACCGAGCTAAAGTCTAGCTCGTTTTGCGCGACCGCGCTCCCGCTTACACTTACCCTCATTTTCCTATAGAGTCCAAGGGGACCACACACCAACACCAAGGCTCTCAAAGACCGAGCAGCCATCAAACACGAGTCTGTGCCAAACCACCTCAGCCGCGCTAACACCAGCCAGCTTCACATGGGGCGCTATCGCTTCCTGGTCGACACACCGGTTGCTCTAGCCGCATTCCGGGAAGAGTATGGTATCCCGGACGACGTTCACCTAGAGCTCGGTGCCGAGGAGACGACCCCATGGGGCAGATTAGACCAGTGCCCCTTCACCGTGCTCTCCATAATAGAAGGTGGCCTCTGCTTTTCGGTTAACCCCCTGCTGTGCGAGCTCTTGCGGCGCACCGGGCTAGCACCAACCCAAGTCTCAACCAACACTTACAGAATAATTAACGGGATCCACGAGTTGAACAACCGACTAGGAACCAACTTAGGGTTAGCCGAAATACTTCGCCAATATACCCTCGGGCATACAGGCGACGGCCTTACCTATTATTAAAGATCAGACCGGGTAAAGAGAAGATAGTGACCGGCACCCCGGACAAGGACTTACATGACGACGACTTCTTCTGGGTGTCTGGTAACTACGAAACAGCCGACGCGCCGGGCTGGTTTATCAGCAAGAATTTCGGCAAAACATGTGAGCCGCGCTAACTACTCGATTAAATTACTTTCCTTAACCATTTTGTACTAATGCGCTTTGTTCCTTTCCTCTTTGCAGCGATTGAAGCTTTGCAAGCCAACTACCATTACCCCAACGAAGCAGCAATCAGGACCGTGCTTCGCTACCGCAACCGGGATTGCCACGAACTCCTCGATTACGTACCGATCTACAGATACTCAGCTCCACGCCGAAGTAAGGTCACAGACTTTCTACGTGCTCCATCTCCACCTCCCGATCCCACTTTGCCAGACATGCCCCTTATCCGGTTGACTGAGGCAGAAGAGATGGCAAAAAGAAGCCGTATCAAAAACCTCATCACTGCTACCTCCTAGCATCCCAACCCGCACAGCTGCTGCCGGTCAATCAAGCAGGACCGTGGTTGCACTAGCGTCTCCTGCCGCCAGGCAGGCAAGCAGAGAAAGCCGTCGGGCTGGGAAAAGGCCACGTACCGACCCCTCTGCCGAGCTAGTTGCAGAGTTGAACACCGAGCAACCAGCGATGACAACTGACCCAACACCGCCATGGAAGCCGCAGCTCAAGCACCGGGGTAAGGAGATCCCGTGATTGCCTCGGTCAAAGGTGACAAGGAGCATCCACTCGCCTTTGACCTAACCAAAGCCTTGCTGCTACCGAGCGACGTGGTCGGCAGCGACCACGTACCGGACACCCGGCTGGTGAAGTCCTCGGTCAAGTCCATGACCCGGGTAAGAACTTTGCATACTGTGTTCAAATTTTTCCAAGTGTTTGCTCGGTTTCCTTCCTCTGATAAAGTTTTCTTCTTGCAGGCCATCCATAAACAACACTTGGTGATGGAAAGGATCCACCGACTCCGGCAGAAGGCAGCTGACGCTGCCAGCCAGGTTGAACACCTTCAAGCCGAGCTCGCACGATCCAAGGCTTCGTTGGAGATAGAAAATTCTGATAACTCCAGGTTGCTCGGCCAGCTTGGTGTCACCGAGCAAGAAAGGGACGCTTTCCGGACCGAGCTGGAGGCGTTGAAGCAGTCAAGGAAGGAGGAGCTGAAGGATGCCAACAATGCCGGTTTCAAGGAGGCCGAGGAGAGCTACACAAAGCAAGTCCATGCCACCCAAGACATCTTCTTCAAGGCGGTCTGGAAGGCTGCTTGTGAATAGCTCAGCCAAGGATCTGGGATCGACGTGTTTGTCTCTCCTCCAGCTGCCTTCCTGCCGACGTACCTTATGCCATATGCCAACAACGTCTTCAACGCGTTGTAGGCTGAGGCCGAGGAAGAAGAAGCGGAGGACGCCGAGAAAAATGCCGAGGGTGAACCGCCCAGAGCAGGCCGGCCAGGAACAGGCTGGTGTCCAGGAGACCACAACCACGGTCGATCTGGAGGCGACCGCGACCGGGGATAAATTCACAGACCTTTCCCCCTTAGTTTAGTTTTCTTTTCTTTCTGTTTCGTTTGAAAATGTAACCGGGCTACTGCCCCACCTTTTGTAATGCTGTTACTGTAGACGTCCCCGAATGTCCCGGGAGGATGAATCCTGTTTTGTTCGTTTGTGGGTCTACTACAGTTCAGGACTCAAATTGTCACGGTTCTTAATCTGAACCAAAGAGTCCAAATCCGACAAATCGTTTTGAGAAAACAAATTTTTGAAAGAAGTGTCAAACATGGACTGCTTTGCCAGATACAGAGTCGCCACCTAAATATTTTTTAATGGGGGAATTTAGGAAACCCTGACTCGTTTGCCTAAGGCCACGTGTCCGTCATCACCAAAGTTGCCTCGACTCGGGAACTTGGGTACGATTGGGGTAGGTCAGCTATGAGCACCCCCTCTCGCCCGATCCGAAGATCGGCCTCTACTAACCATGATATCCGTTTTTGAAAACGTTATGTGTTCCTATTCCGGTTAATTAGCTAGAATTACTATGTGATGCGCACAACACAAAAGTATAGACTAGATTGCCTGATTTGGAACGAAGCATTGCATATCCGTCTGTTTGGAAAACACTTTGAGATTTGCTACTCGTAAGTAGGCGAAAACACGGATTTCAATGAGTTATTCCAACTCAAACAATCCAACCTTCACCCACAAGCATTCAGGCAGTTAATCAAATAAGCATTTAGTCGCATGGTAAGCATGTTAACATTCACATTCATGCGAAATGCTAAAGCATAAATACTTACATCGTACTGTTAGCAATCATGCATGATCCAAGTCCATGTTAAGTGGCTAATGCAACACATACAAAATGTCACTAGAATAGGCTCGGCTAATCTTAGGATGACATGTGGAATGCACAGATAGCATGTATTCAAGTTAGATTTAAAATACTATGCATTTAGCATGATGCGCCGAGCCCGGTGCATGCAATACTGATGAATGATGCACGCATGTATAGCATAAGGTATGCTAAATTAAACATGTCCTAATACTAACCATCAAAAGCAGGTAAGTAAAAAGGAGAAAGAAGTGCGGGTTGGAAGACATGCACACACGCACCCACACTTATTACATTTGCCCTCGCTCGGAGGGACCGAAAGAATAATACAATTAATTAACCTACAAGCTAATTAAAATATTACAGACCAATTAATTAATTAACAAATTAACTAATCTAATGAAAGCAGTAAACAGCCTCGGGAAGAGGGCCCAATGCAATGCGCGCTCGGCTCCGCTCGGAAAGCCACTGACATGCACAAGTTGCCTCTGCTTTGACTGTTATCCTTCTCTGAAGACTGCACAAATCTCAGGGTTGCTTCTCTGAATGCTGTGGAACACCACCGGCTGAGGGAATTGGTCACCGGCCATGGAGAATGGTCACCGGCCACAAATTAATCCATCGGCCACTTATGGATGGCTGGTCGGCACTACAGATGGCCGGCCGGCCAAATCTTCCTGCAGAATCTGTTTTTGACAGCAACAGAGGGCAAAACATGGCATGGCAATGCATTTCAAGCAATGTATGCACCAATCACACCCCTTATCATATTCATGACTCAAAGGGATATGATTCTCGATTCTCGGACCACCAATCGCGCATTTCCATGCATGATGGCCCGAGAAACCAAGTATGCATTTTGATATGGAATGCAATGCACATAATCAAACAAAGGGGGCTCAACCTCTATCATACTCAACTCAAGAGGTGAAGCATGCATGCCAATGCAATGCATCCTAGGTATGGAGGCTAGTATGCAACATGGCAATGCAATGTGCAATGTAGGTTAGGCACACAACCTAAGTAAAGAAGCATGTAAGGCATGAAGCAATGCAACCTACAAGTATGCAAGACACAATGTGGATGTTCAAGCATGCAAGCAAGCATGTGACTTCATTCAATCATGCAACAACACACTAGTATGCAACAACACACAAGGTGAGCATGCAACTACATGCAAAGGGGTGGACTTAAACTAATTTAGGCAGCCCTCAAACAAGCCTAAAACAGTGGCCAATGCTATGGAAATGAGGGCCTACACACACACACACATGTATATGTTGATGGGCCAACACTTAAGCATCAAACAAGCAACCTTTAAGCACACTTAAAAGAGCCTAAACATGGACAATTAGCATGCAATGTAAACTCTGAAAATCATTTTAATGATGGTGCCAAACCAATTTAAACAAGACAAACATGGCATGCAATTGGTCCAAGTACTTAAGGCAAGCCAAGGAGACTTAAACCATGGCTAAGTCAACCAAGCCTCACAAGGCCAAGAGGACTTGAAACAGGTTCAAGGCAGACCTAGACAATGCTAAGGGAACACCTAGATGGCATCTAAGTGGTTTAAACATGCAAGCATACAAAGAAGCACATTCATGGAGCATAAGGCAACAACCTTTTAAAGCAACAAAGGAGCATCAAATGCAAGTATGCAAGGATGTCATAAGGACTGAAACAACATGGTAAGTGGTTCCAAACCACTGAAATAATGCAAGTAATGCATGCTACACACTCACACACCTAAGGCTAACAAGCCAAAATGCAAGGTGGTTATGCTAAGCATGCTATGGTCGACCAAAACAACCAAAAACAGAACTTAAGCATGCTAAAACAAACATAAAAGCTTCACAAAGCTTGGCCAAAATCATGCTAGAACAAGGATCAAAACCCAAAGCATGTTAAGACCTAAACATGGCATTACAAGGCATGTATGCTAAGCAAGCATGGTGTACCCAAACCAACATACAACAAAGCTATATTATGACAATATAAGCACAAAAATCAGTTAAGGCATGGCAAACATGAACCTAAACTAGATGCTCCCTCAAGAGGCAAAAATAGCCCTTTTCAAGGACAACAAGGAGAGGGGGTGGCCCTCTCCTTCTTGGGACCTCAAGGCACCGTCCTCACCACTGAAATCCCTCAAGATTTCAGTGGTGAGGAGGCCCAAACACAATGGTCCCGGAGCTCACCAAAGTAGCACAAAAATAAAGGCCAAACAAGCCTTAAGAGGGGTCAAACGACCTCAAAGGTCAAAACACCCTTAAACAACTATTTAAAGGACTCAAAATTAGAACTTTTATATGTTATATACAAAGCCTAAAAAGTAGTTGCAAGATAGGTAAAAAAGCTATGCAAAAATGGGGTATTTAAAGGTAAAGTCCTTACCCTTGAAGACCTCTTTCAAGAACAGCACTCCAGCTACTTCTTTGGCTCCAAACCAGTCTAAAAACTTCAAGAAAAGGCCTCTGGCCCCTCCGCAATCAAGGTAAGGTGTGATGGTGGATGTTTGTGCACAAAAGTAAGACAAAACACACACTAATACATGGGAGAGAGAGATATAGATATAGGATAGATGCACAACTCAAACCCTAAAACCAGAGCTCTCTATGAAAATCTTGTCTATTTTTTGTAACCCTAATGGAGGAAGAAGAGGCTCCCTCTTATAGAGCTCAATCTTGTAAAGCTTCCAAGGCAAGCTAACAAGAGGGAGATCCCTCCATACACGTGTATGGAGGGGAGCAAAGTGTATGCTAGCTAGCATACAAATATCTGCAAAAGCAAATGCACAGTAGTCGGCCGGCCAAAAATGTAATTTGACCAAAAAAGATGGCCGGTCGACCATCTATAGTGCCGGCCGGCCAAACATTTGGCCGGTGGCACAAAAACACAGCCAGTGGCCTTAAGCCATGGCCGGTGGAGTGTGGGGATGGCCCACAAGCCATTCCCTGCCCCTCAAAGGCAAAACACAAGTGTTTGGTGCAAAACCAGACATAAAACAGTCAAATCGAGAGATCCCGAGGCAAGGCGCGTAGCCGAGACCTCCGGGAACTCAAGACGAACACAAACAAGGATGATCACCGAGTGTTCAAGCGGTGATGTCCAAGTCTTGAGGACGGTCAAAAATGGGGTGTCTACAATTACTTATCAATGAAAAGTTGTATTTTCGTTAAGTGTTTGCATTGTGTTTAAGCTAAACAACTCTAGCCGGGCAAATCACCTCAGCTAAGCAAATCATTAACTCGCCCTTGAACAAATTATCAACCTATTCAACCGGAGTAAAACATCTCGGTTGAAATTATATAGTTGACTAAATCATCAACATGCTTAACCGGAAAAAGACATCTCGGTTTTGATCACAGAGTTGAGTAAATCATCAACTCATTCAACCGGAGTAAAATATCTCGGTTGAAATCTCAAATTTGAGTAAATTATCGACTTGTATAACCGGAACAAGACATCTCGGTTTGAATCACAAAGTTGAGTAAATCTTCAACTAATTCAACCGGAATAAAACATCTCAGTTGAAATCTTAAAGTTGAGTAAATCATCAACTTGTTTAACTAGAATAAAACATCTCGATTTAAATCACAAAGTTGAGTAAATCATGAACTCATTCAACCGGAGTGAAACATCTCGGTTTTAATATCAAAGTTGAGCAAGTCATCAACTCAATCGACCGGAGTAAAACATCTCGGTTTTAATATCAAAGTTGAGCAAGTCATCAACTCAATCGACCGGAGTAAAACATCTCGGTTTCAATCACAAAATAAGCATTGAAAACAACAGAATGCTTCAACAAAGGTAAGTCACTTCTATTATATTGACAAAAAGAGTATTACATTCTGAAATGCAAGGCAAACAAGTCTTTGCTCAAAAGAATAATCATAAAAACTATGAGAACTAAAAATAGTACAGTTTGAGGTTGGCTGCATTCCATGGCCGAGGTATGCATTTGCCGTCCAAATCTTTCAAGTGGTATGCCCCCTTGCTCGCCAGACCGGTTATCCTGTAAGGTCCTTCCCAGTTTGCCCCTAGCTTGCCTTCGCCTGGCACCAAGGTGTTGCCCTTGACCTTTCTTAAAACCCAGTCGCCAACTTTAAACGATCTGGGGTGCACGGTTTTGTTGTACTTCCTGGACAATTCTTGTCGGTATGCAGCCACATGAATCAAAGCTTTTTCGCGGCGCTCTTCAGCAAGGTCCAATTCTAGGGCGACTGCTTCAGAATTCAGCTCGAGCTCAAAATTTTCACTGCGGATGGTGGGCATGCCAATTTCCAATGGGATGACAGCCTCCATGCCGTACGCCAGGGCAAAAGGAGTTTCCCCGGTAGATCGCCTCGGGGTCGTCTGGTATGCCCAAAGGACACTTGGGAGTTCCTCGGCCCATTTGCCTTTGGACTTCTCAAGTCTTTTCTTCAATCCGTCAAGAATGGTCTTATTTGATGCTTCAGCTTGGCCATTGGACTGCGGGTAAGCCGGGGTGGAGTTGTAGAATTCAATCTTCAATTCTTCACAAAATCCTCTGAATAAGCGGCCGTCAAATTGGGTGCCATTATCAGAGATCAGAATCTTGGGGACGCCAAACCGCGTTACCACATTCTGCCAGACAAACCGTTTGACGTCCTTCTTCTTGATAGTTGTTAGGCGCTCAGCTTCAACCCATTTAGTGAAGTAGTCCGTAGCGGCAATGAAGAACTTTCGGTTGCCCGGTGCCTTTGGGAGTGGTCCCACTATGTCTAGTCCCCACATCGCAAAAGGCCAAGGGCTTGTGAGGGGAAGGAGTTCTATGGCCGGTTGGTGAATTTGGTGGGCGAACTTCTGGCACTTCTCACATTTGTGAACATATTTCTGAGCGTCCGCTTGCATGCATGGCCACCAATATCCCTGCGAGATAGCGCGGTATGCCATAGATCTGCCCCCTATGTGACTGCCGCATATGCCTTCGTGAATTTCGTACAGGAAAGCTTCCACGCGGTTTGGGTGTACACACTTGAGATAAGGACTGGTGAAAGATTTCTTGTATAAAACGCCAGATGGAGAGAGCCAAAACCGCTCTGACTTTACCCGGACTTTATGCGCTTCCTTTTTATCGGCCGAAAGTGTCCGCTCTTTCAGGAAGAGGATAATAGAGTCCATCCAAGAAGGACCAAGCTTGGTGCAGAGTACTTCTGTCTACTCCGGTTCCTCTATACTAGGCCTTGGAAGAAACTCAATCAGGAGAGGACTGGGAGAGGTTCGGTCGACCATGGAAGCCAGACCGGCTAGCTCATCTGCGCGGCCGTTGTCTTCCTATCCAATTTGTTGGACCCTGATCGCCTGGAATCGCTTGATGTGGTCCCTTACTAGAGCTTGGTACTTTTCTATTCTGTCATCCTTAGCTTCGTAAACCCCAGATACTTGGTTGACAACCAGTTGGGAATCGTTGTAGACCATTAGCTCGGACGCGCGCATCTGGAGCGCGCTCTTAAGTCCGGCCAGTAGCGCCTCGTACTCGACCTCGTTATTTGATGCAGGGAATCTGAGGGTGATAGAATGCTCAATGGTCAGACCATCTGGCAAGACCAAGACTATGCCTAGCCCGGCACCGTGACGATTCGAGGCCCCATCTACAAAAAGTTTCCACATTTCGCCAACAAAGAGCTTCCAACACTCTGAGGGGTCCTGAGAGGCTTGAAGGTTGATGGGATAACGGTCGCTCGGTTGTTCGGCTTCAGGTTCAATCACTACAAGAAAAAACACTTTCCGTGACCAACATTTTGGTCGCGAAAAGTACCATATTTGGTCGCTAAAACCTTTTCGCGACCAAAATATATTGGTCGCGAGTTGGTCGCTAAAGCCTCGTCACAGATAGTTTTCTGCGACCAAAAAGGCCTTTGGTCGCTAAAAGTGACCATTCGCGACCAACTTTTTTGGTCGCCAAAAGTCAGCGCCTTGACCCAAAAAAAATAATTCTTTTATGCTGCCTGGGACTTGAACTCCTGACCAAGGAGTCACCATGCACCCAATCCACTCTGCCAATAACATGCTTCTTGTTCATATTTGGCAAAAAATATATATAACCCATAAAATTGGGTTATATGTTATTTTATAAAACTTTTAATGCCTAAACAGAAAAATAACATGTAATTACAGTAGTATCATTTTTTTAAAAATTTATCCCGCCACAACTTTCCGTGACCAACTTTTTTTTTTGGTTGCCAAAGGGTAATCTTCCGCGACCAAAAAAGCCTTTGGTCGCCAATAGTATACTTTCCGCGACCAACTTTTTTTTTTGGTCGCCAAAAGGTGATCTTCTGCGACCAAAAAAGCCTTTGGTCGCCAATAGTATACTTTCCACGACCAACTTTTTTTTTTGGTCGCCAAAAGGTATACTTTCTGTGATCAACTTGTTTTTTGGTCGCCAAAAGGTGATCTTCCGCAACCAAAAAAGCCTTTGGTCGCCAATAGATATACTTTTCGCTACCAACTTTTTTTTTTGGTCGCCAAAAGGTGATTTTCAGCGACCAAAAAATTGTGGTCGCCAAAAGTTAAATTTTAGTCACAGAAAGTGGACTATTTGCGACCAAAAAAAATAGGTGGTCGCCAAAATTGTTTTTTCTTGTAGTGAATGTTGATCGGTTCCATTTCCTCCCCCCGTTGCGACGCGGCACTGGACCCAACAGGTTGGGCTGTTATGCCCAAGTCCGTCGTCGCATTGCCGAGCTGTGGTGACATGCTGGCTGGAGGTTCTATGGCGGGGCGCGCAAGTTTCGCGTCGCCAACACCGCCCTGCTGTACAATTTCGGTGGAATCTTCGTTGGCCTCCTCGGCTACCGTGGTGAGATCTACCGGACATACTTGGTGAATCCCGGGCGAGAACTCGGCAACAAAATCTGCCAATGCTTGAGCTTTTATGGCCGTTCGGGGTTGAAACTTAACGTCGAATTGTCCCAACTCGACGGCCCATTTTAGAATGCGACCGGAGAAGTCCGCCCGTTCGAACAAGGCTTTGAGGGGAAACTCGGTCAAAACGATGATTGTGTGAGCGTGAAAATAGTGTGCCAATTTCCTGGAGGCCATCATCAATGCTAAGGCAAGTTTTTCCAGCGACAAGTATCTCGACTCTGCCGGTAGCAAGGTTTTGCTCACGTAGAAGATGGGTAAATGCTGGATACCCGCTGACTGGACAAGCACTGCGCTAACTGCATGCTGGGACACGGCCAGATAAAGGTAGAGTTCTTCGCCGGGCTTGGGCGTTACCAATAGTGGTGCAGGAGACAAATACTCTTTGAGTTCGGCCAGAGCCCGGTCACACTCCTCGTCCCACGAAAACTTGGATTTCAAGGCTCGAAAGAAAGGGCGGCAGCGATCTAATGACCGGCTTATGAATCGGTTAAGCATGACGGCCATCCCGGCCAGATGTTGCACGTCCTTAGCCGAGTGGGGCTGCTTCAACTCTTGTACGGCCCTGATCTGTGTGGGGTCTGCCTCGATGCCTTGGTTTGTGACTAGGAAACCCAAGAATTTTCTGGATCCCAAGCCAAAGGCACATTTAGACGCATTCAGGCGTAGCTTGTGCTGTTTGAGGATGGAAAACATCTCGGCTATGTCGGACAAGTGGTCTGCTTGATGCCGACTTTTAACCACCATGTCATCAATATAAGCCTCCATCGTCCGGCCTAGTAGAGGAGCAAACATTTTGGTCACCATCCTTTGGAAAGTTGCCCCGGCGTTCTTCAAACCAAAAGGCATGACTCGGTAGCAGAAGAGTCCCCTTGGAGTAGTGAAAGAGGTGATCTCACGGTCGGGCCATGCATGGCAATCTAATGATAGCCGCGGTAGGCATCCAAGAAACTGAGCCTGTTATGTCCGGCTGTTAGATCCACCAACTGGTCTATTCTGGGCAGGGGAAAGCTATCTTTGGGGCATGCTCGGTTGACGGTCTTGTAGTCGACGCAAACTCGCCACTTCCCATTTTTCTTGGGTACTATGACCGTGTTTGAAATCCACCGAGGGTAGTGCACTTCCTGAATAGCCCAAGCTTCAAGCAAGTTCTTTACCTCCTCCGCGACTACCTTGGCGTGGTGCAGCGCCGATCTCCTGGTTCTCTGAATGACCGGCCTTGCACCGGGGAAAACATTGAGGTGATGACAAATAAAGCTCGGGTCGATGCCGGGCATGTCGTAGGGCGACCATATGAAGAATTCGATATTTGCCATAAAAAATTCTACCATCTCGGTCCTTTCTTGGGCGATAAGGCTTGAGCCGAGCAAGAAAAACTTGTTTGGACTTTCAGTGTCAATCCGCACTTCTACCAACTCCTCAACAGCTTTGCCTTCAGCCTTGGCGCCCACATCTTCAAGGACTCCACGGTCTTCCGGTCCTTCAATCATTTGGACGAAACCTTTGGCAGCTCGGCTCCCGTTCACTGCTACGAAGCATTGTCTCGACATGACTTGATTGCCCCAAACTTCCTCAATTTTCCCCATAACCGAGGGGAATCTCATAACCTGGTGGTAGGTCGACGCCACAGCCTGTATAGCGTGAAGCCATCCCTTACCGAGGATCAGATTGTACGTAGACGGCACCTACAATACCCAGAACTCCACCTGCTTGATCACGAATCCGGCTTTGACCGGTAAAATTATCTTTCCCAAAGGCCACTCCGATTGCGAGTTGAAACCAACCAGTGGAGAAGTTGCCGGAGCCAAGTCTGTATCTCGGAGTTTGAGTTGTTTAAATGCGTCGTAGTACATGATCTCGACTGAGCTTCCCTGGTCGATCAAGATGCGCTTGACATCAAATTCTTTGACGCGGAGTGTGACCACTAGGGCGTCGTTGTGTGGCATTTGAATGCGCTCTAGGTCCCTCGTGGAGAAACTAATCACGTCTTTCTCCTCGGTCTTGCCCCTTTTGATCGCGGGCTGGACCAACAACACTTCCCTCATGTGTTCTGCCTTTTTAATCATCCCTCGGAGCTCGCATACACGCGCCGGCTCCACTATGCCGTGGATCACATTAACCACTCCTTGAGGAGGCGCTTCCAAGTCATCCGGTCCATGCTGATCAGCCGGGGTGGGATGTGCGGCCCTAACACCCCCATCAATGTAAAGATCCAAGTGTCCGGCTGCGACTAACTCCTCCAAGTGTTGCTTCAGAGGCAAACAGTCCTCTGTCCGGTGTCCTCGCTCCCGGTGATATGTGCAGCGGTACTGCGGATTGAAACCCTTTTGTGCGTTTCCTAACTTAGCAAGAAACCGGACGTAATCCTCGTCACGGATTTCACTAAGTATGCGATAGATTGGAATCTTAAAGACCATGGTGATGCCTGTCCGAGCTTTCAACCTTTTGTTGGCATCAGCTACGTCATCGCGGGGGTATTCATCTCGATCATTACAACGACCCCTTCCCCGATTTCGACGATTTGATCCTCGGTCAATTTCCTCGGCGCGATCATTTGGATGGTTAGTCTCTTGTCTGACCGCGTGTACCTTGCCAGCCGACCTCTTGTCTGTTGCCACCGGAGTTGTTTTCACGGTGGATGCCGCTGCATCATTCTCTACTCGGATGTGCTCATTGATGCGTTGCATGAGTTGGCCCATGGATGTCGGCTGGTTCATGGTAAGCGAGTCCCGCAGCCTATGTCCGACCAGGAGACCGCGCTTATATTGGGTGATTGCCAGGTTGATCTGGCAATCTAAAATCTCATTGAAGGTTTCCCAGTATCTAGAGTTGTATGCCTTGAGTGTGTCGCTCGGCTCCATTTTGACACTGAGAAGGTGGTTCACCTCCTTTGGCGTTTTAGTGTTAGTCTTGAAACGAGTTACAAATGCTTTCGCCAACTGCTGCCACTTTTCGATGCTTCCCTCCGGCAGCCTCTCAAACCATTTCAAGCCCAGCTCGCCCAAACTTGACGGGAAGATTAGGCACATAAGAGCGTCATTCCGCCTATGTCCGGCCATAACCTGTCGGAAGTGGCTTACATGCATGTATGGATCGGTCTTCCCGTCGTAAAGCATAAACTTGGGCTAGTGAAAGCCCGCGGAGAGCGGTGTTGTTTCTATCCCCAGGGAGAAGGGAGTGGCGCTCAACCACGCCAAATCTGTATCTAGAAGGAGGGGCACAGCTGGGCGGGGTGGTGGCATTATGACCTCTTCACTGGCATGACCCCCGTAAGATAGCCGCTGGAGAGCCGGCACCCTCTGAGTCGCTCGCCAGCGAGCCTGCTCTTTCAAGACTACCCACAAGTCCTTGGGGCGCGCGGAGTAGGAATACCTCGACGTCGTCGCCAGACGCGAGGGTTGATAGGTACTGTCTTGCGCGCTCGACTTCTCTGCAGGCGCGTCGGAATCTCTAACCCTGAAACTTCTGGTAACAGAAAGAGAGGGAGTGTGCCGCTGGCTTTGACTGCCTGAACGGCATGGTTGGGTGCGCTTACTGTGGTCTCCCACTCCAACAACACCCTTCCCTTTGACATGCCGCTTGAGATCTTCCATCTCTGTCGCCATTCTTCGAATGACGGCATCTTGGTCCCTCAACTTGTGCTCCAGACGTCTGGCGTGTAATTCTCTCCGCCGCCGGTGTCCGTCTGGGCTCCGAGAGTGACCAAAACTCCTTCCGCGCTTATCCCGCGCGTCTCTTGAATGTCCTCCTGGGGAAGTCTCCAGGTCCGCCATGAGTGGAATGGCGGGGAGTCCGTCTCTCCGTCTGGCTGACTCCGGGGTAACTCCGTCGATGGCGGACAACGGTATCTCGTCGTTGTTCGCCATGGAAGGCGATCAGATGAGCTTGAAAGACAAGGTTTTGTCTATCAAGTTCCCACAGACGGCGCCAATTGTACAGGGAGCAAATATTCCGCAGAGCCTGTACTCCTTTCCACCAAGCTCCTTATCTGTCCGATCGACCTGCGAACACAACGGCGGTGAGCTACCCGGCGGTGTGTGGCTGGAAAATCCCTCTGAGGGTCAAGTTACCACACACTCAAGGATCTAGAGAGAGAGGAGAAAGTTGAGTGTTTAGGTTTATCTCACCAAAATTATGTTCCATTCCCAACATGGAGGGTGCAGACACGCTTATATACTTTTTGCGCCCAAATCTGCTCCCATTAGTCTCTTGACACGTGGTGCTGCTCTCCCATCTATCAGCACAAATCCTGAAATCACCACCTAACCAAACCGTCAGGCTATATTAGCGGAGCCCAGCAGACCGGCGAAACCACCTCGGCCTTTCACGACCGCGCTGCGCAGCGTACCCGAGTGCTCCACACGCCGAGCTCCAGAACGACCTAGCTCGGTTACATTCCGGCAAAGCTAAGTTCAAGATAGGTCGAGCCACCAAACCGAAGGCCTTCCTGCCGCGCTAACCGCGTGAACCGTGGAATCCAGAATGGCAGGCAATCATCTAACCGAGCAACTCAAGTAGCTCTGTTTTCTACATAGACAAGCCCAAGTAGCTCGGTCCCAACATGGTCCTGGGCCTCAACCGAGCAAAACCTCTGGACGAGCCCAAGCTATCACGGCCCAAACATGTTCGGCCCCTCATTTTGCCCGGCCTTTACCATGGCCCATTCCAGCTCATAAATCTCCCTCTCAAATGCTTATGGATTTTGAATTAGATGTTTCTAGCATTTTAAATCCTTTAGGGAGTTTCATATTGTAGACACCCCATTTTTGACCGACCTTAAGACTCAGACGTCACCGATTGAGCGCTTGGTAATGTTGCATATTGTGCTCGTTCTGAGGTTGCAGAATCACGACTGCGAGTCTTGCCTCCGGACTTCCGGACTCTTTTGTGCTTTGCCTCGGTTTGCGAACCAGGCCCTGTTTTCTTTGTTTTCTCTTCCCAAAGGGACGGAGAGGTCTTGTAGATCATCTCTCAATGGCCGTGGGCTACGTTTCATGGTCGTAGGCCATTTTTCCGGTTTGGAGCCCGGTTTCCGATTTTTCGGAGCCGTCGGCCGTATGCCTCGGTTCGGGACCGCTTAACCACCTCCGTTTGCTCCGATTTTTGGCGTACATGTTGTTTCCTCCCTTTTGAGAAACACTGTGGCCCGAGAGACCAACTTCGTGGTCGAACGCCACCTCCACTGCTTAATAGTCAGTTTTCGGGGCCCCGGGCCGCGCGTTTCGGTCCTCGAACCTCCGTTTTGCATCCGTCTTGGTTCATTTTTGGCGGAGACCTCATTTTCATTGTTAGGAAGGTTGTAGGAGGGTCGAAGGCCACCATTCCCCCTGAAAAGCCAGTTTTCTCATTTTCTCTCTCCAAAAGCCGATTTTTCTGACAAGAAACTGGTTTTTCTCACTTTTGAGTCACAATTTCTGGCTTTTCATACCACCATTGTGGTCTACACACCTGGGAGGCCACCAATATGGGTAGGCCGACCAGTAATTCTTCCTGACCCTTTTGAACCCCTCTAAAAAGCTAGTTTTTCTCTCTCCTGGTTCACATTTTCTGGTTTTTCACCACAGGGCTGTAATCTACTCACCTGGGAGGCCACCTTTCTGGGTAGGCCGACCAGCAATTCTTGGTGACCCTTTTGACCCCTGGTCGGCCGACCAGGGGAGGTGGCCGGCCGGCCACCTTGACCTTTTGAACCTGGTCGGCCAAGTTTGTCTCTTCAGGTGCATTCCAACTGTGCCAGCTGTTTTGCACCAGATCCACTGCCCGAGGCTTTGTCCCTGTTTTGACCCCTTTAAAGGTGGTTTTTGCCCCTTTGCTTGGCTTCAAGAGAGTTTGGCCCCTTTGGTCAAGCTTCTTGAGGAAGCTTGACCCTTTTGGGTTAGCTTCTTCAAGAAGCTTGACCCCTTTGGTCAAGCTTCCTTTAGAAGCCTTGAACCCCCCTCTTTAGCTTCTCTAAGAAGCCTCACCCTTCTCCCTCTATAAAACCAACCCTTGAGCTCCATTTGCAAGGGTTAGAAAACCAGCTGGAGCATTTGCATACAGCTCCCCTTATATATATACTTCAACCCTCCAGACCCTAAAATCCTTGCACCATTTACACACCAACTCATAGCCTACCACCTCCATCCTCCATTCCAACACCTTGAGGCTGATTTTCAGAGGTTAGGAGCTCATTTTCTTGGACCAAAAGCTGCTGCATTGCTATGCTACAAGGGTAAGTCCTCTTTTCCCCTTTTCTAGCCTTATTTTGCTTCATCTCTTAGCCCCTTTTGCTTATATTTATGGGCTTCAACCTAAACTGTAAAGTATCTTATTTTGAGCCCCTCTTCAACTTTGTTGAAGGGCTCTTTGCTGTTTGAGACCATCTGCTGCCCCTTGTCCTTTATCTCTCTTTTAGGGCTATTTTTGCATCATATTTTAGCCTTACTTGTGAATATTTTCGAGATTTGGTATAAACTGAAAAAAATCTTGTTTTCACCTTCTCTTTAAGTTTGCTTGAGGTCACTTTTCTGTTTAGAGTCATCTCCTTCCTTGCATGCTTCATTTCCACATGCTTTGAGCCATGCATTTGAGCATTTGCATAAGTCTTGTTTTGGCCTCTTAGCCACTGAAATCTAATAGATTTTCAGTGGCTTTGATGAGGTTTTGAGCTTTGAAATCATAGAGGGGTGACCCTCTTACCCCTCATTCTCTTTACTAGCATGTTTGGCCTTCCAAAGGGACCCTATTTTTCATGCTTTGAAGTCACTTTCCAGGCCTCATTATGAGGGTTTTGAGGTCTTCCTTGGCTCTGTCCAAGGCCCTTTTGGCCATATTTTATGTCTACAATGCATGTGTAGAACAATTCCATCCAAGGCCTTTCAAAGGGGCCTTTCTTTGCATGTTTCCTAGACCCATTTCAGGGCCAATTTGGTGAGTTTTAGGGCTGTCATAGTCCATTTCCAGATGTGGTTTTTCTATGCTTCATATCTATCTTGTATGTGCTTAACAACCCCTTGCATGGCCCTCTAAAGGAACTCATCATTTTTGCATGTGTTGGCTGCATTTCAGAGGTTATTTGGGCATATTTTGACATATTTTGTTCATTGATTTTTTCTGGTTTGATGAGTTCTCATACGCTTCATATACATGCCATGTAAACCATGTTTGCTAGTCAAAGTTGCATGCTATTTTAGTCCATCATGCTAGCATCTTTTTGTCATGCTTTGAACTAGAAATGTTCATGTTTGGGGACTGCCTTGGCTCTGTCTTTGTGCTTCATAGTCAAATAATGCATGCTTTGTATAGCTATAAGTCAATACATGTGCCTAGTTTTGAGTTTCGGGGCTCATCTCATGCATTGGGTGCCATGTTTCCGTGTTTCGGGACCTTTTAGCATCATATTTCAATGCTGGAATTTACATGTTCATATGCCATCTCTCATTCTTTGCCATGCCTTGTTAGAGTGGCATTTGATGCCTTAGGTTCGGTCCTCGGTATTCGTGAATGTGTGCACGCATTTCGGTTGTCTCATTTTCATCTCATGGCCACGGATGTGAATGTGGCTGAGGTCCACTCATATTGGTGTAAGTCCATCGTGCATTGTGTATGCCATTTCAATTCATAGCATTGCGTATGCTAGGTTATATGTTAGAGCATTGTGTATGCCATGTTACATCACGTGCATTGCGTATGCCATTCTAGTCCATAGCATTGAGTATGCTAGGTTGCATGTTAGGATTGCATTCATGCATGCCATCTCATTTGCATTGTGTTTGGGATAAGAGTTAGCCCAAGCATGGGAAACGAGGGACGTTTCGTACTCCGAGTGACGAAACGTGTCTCACTTCCTGGTTGCCGACACTCCGGATTAACCATGATGGAGTCTAGGCCTTGTTGTTTTCATGTGCATTCATTTCACATCGAGTCGTGCAATTCGACTCCTCGGCTATCATGCATCGAGATGCGTGATTGGTGGCACGAGGATCGAGGCAAGCATACATATGTGAAAATACTTTGCCATGCCCATTTTTTGCTCTCTGTTGCAGCAAATCAGAAACCGGCAGTCTTTTGGGGCTTCGCGCAATATTCCGGGCTTAATTGTAAACAGAGGCTAATCGGGGCATCGCAATGGATTTCCGCGCAAGGCAACTCAAGCATGCATCATTCATCATTTGGAACAGAGCTGAGGCGGTCCATAGATTTGCGTGCTAGTTTACTGCTTTCCTAGTTAAATTTGTTAATTAATTAGGGTTTTGTACTTATTTGGACTGTATTATTCGTTCGGGACTGTATTATTTATTTGGACCCTCTGCGCGAGGGCAATGTTGTAATAAGTGTGTGTGTGTGCGTTGTATGTCTTCCAACCCCACGTCTTTCTCCCTTTCATTTACCAGCTTATGATGGTTAGATTAGGGCATGTTTCAATTAGCATACAGTATGATAGCATGTTTGCATTCATTCATCTGTCTTGCATGCACCGGGCTCGGCGCATCATACTAACTGCATTGTATTTCAATTTCGAGTTGAATACTTGTTAGTTGTAGCATTTCACATGCCATTTTTAGAATAGCCGAGCCTGCTATAGTTACATTTTTGCATGTGTTGCATTAGGCATTCCTGTATAGTTAGGATCATGCATGGATTTCTAACATAACTTCTGTTTTGGCTTGGAGTACTCGGTAAGTTTTTATGCTTTAGCATCCTTGCATGCGTGTGAGTGACTGCCATGATAGCATGCTTACCATATGGCTATATGCATATGTGACATAACTGCCTGAATGCCTGTGGGTGAAGGTTGGGTTATTTAAATTGGGACAATGCATTGAATGCAAGTTTTAAGCCCACTAGATAGTGGCAAAATCATGTTTTCTAAGCCCACCCGAGGGTGGCAAAACCTGCACTTTAAGCCTACTAGCGAGTAGCAAACCGATTTCAAAAACAAACATGAAATGTTTTGTTCCAATTCAGGCGATCCAGTCTATACTTGTATGATGTGCGCATCACATAGTAAATCTAGGCTAATAACCGGAATATGAATGCATAATGTTTTCAAAACTAAATATCATGGTTAGTAGAGGCCGATCTTTGATTGGGCGAGCGGGGGTGTTCACGAAGTGACCTTTCCCAATCGTACCCAAGTTCCCGAGCCGAGGCAACTTTGGTGATGACGGACACGTGGCCTTAGGCAACGAGTCAGGGTTTCCTAAATTCTCCCAAAATAAAATATTTAGGTGGCGACTCTGTATCTGGCAAAGCAGTCCATGTTTGGCACTTCTTTCTAAAATCTAAAAACTGTTTCAAAAACGATTTGCCGGATTTGGACTCTTTGATGATTCATTGGTCTTGCATTGCACTCTGCGAGATTAGATACAGGACCGTGACAAATTGAGTCCGAACTGTAGCATGGGGCCCAAGGGCACGTCTACAGTTTTTGGCGACTCTGCTGGGGAGTTAGAGAGCTTGACTCGAACTCATGATATCTTGTTTTGACTACACTTATGTGTTTCTTTGCATTGCATGTGCATTGGTGCGCCTAGGACACTGTGTTTGCCATCTGCTATTCCTGAGCGGTTTGCCAGAGGCTGCGTGCCATAAGGCTGACCGGTTACGGGCTCTGCCAGTATGGAAACACAAACCCTGGTTTTACCGGGGCACCCTTGACCATTCGACCTAGTGCATATTCGGAATCCGTAGTGACCATTCCAAACTAGGACAGGTTGCTTACCTGATATAGGTTGTTTGAAACCGTTGCGTGTGTAGTGAAACCCTAGCTCCTGACAACATAGGGGTGTTTTGGCTCTCAAATTATCTGTTATGTGCTTTTAGAGTGCGTCTCTACAGGGAAATGCACGTATCAGTTTACGAGTTCGGGTATCAGGCCTGCGGGCATCAGTCAGTGTTTGAGAATCAGTTATCTGCGGGTATCAGGTTCAGTTTTCAGGAACAGTGATTTAGGGATAATGATCAGTGTTTGAGGACAGTGTGTATTCAGCTTATCGATCGTGTGTTGTTATGCCCAGCTGTGTGTTGTGTATTTATTTTAAGCTGTTATGCTGTTCGTTTATCTGGTTATTTATTTCCTTATTGCTTTATTTATCTTTTTGCTAGGGCAGTTTTAGCACAATGCTTCCTCCGACCCAGCAGATATTCCCAAAGCACTCTGAACAAGAGGCCGTCGGCTCAATCGATCTGAGGATCTGGTTGACGGACAACCAGTGTTTCATTCTCTACCCCCGGTTGTCAGACGGAGGCCGAGAAAGCGCAGTGTGTCTGAGCAGAGGTTACCAGAGCAGTGGTCTACCCTAGCAGTGAACAGTCGGGCTGAGGTCTCGTTTCTGCCATAGAAATACACAACCAGTCAGTCAGCAGGATCAGCAAAACATGGCCGGAATGGAAGAAAATGATGCGCCAACTCCAAGAGAGTATGAAGCAAATGCAGGAGGACGCTGTCCGCCAAGCGGAGTTCTCTAAACAGCAGGCCACAATCATGGCCCAACAGGCGGAGCTAATTACCCGGCTCCAGCAGCAAGCCGGAGCATCGGCCTCACATCCAGTTCCTCCCCCACCAGGGGTCCCGCTACCCGAGCAAACCAACTGCCCAGAATGTCCTGCCAAATGTCCATGCCATTCAGGAGGACACAAACATCCCAACGGGGCCGGCTCCGCCCCCCGCTTCCACCTCAATTATCCAAGGTACATACACCCTCAACCACCCGGACTCTCCTTCGAGTTCGAAGTAGACCCTACAGCACTGAAATGAGCAAGCTCGAGAAGCTATTCAAAAAATCCCAGGGGTAAAGGCTATCTCGGATATCGAGGATGGATATACCGATGTGGCTGTGACGTTGCCGCAGATAGATTCAAAATGCCGCAGATCGATCGCTTCGACGGATCTGGGGATCCCATGGTCCACCTCCGGCTATTCTCAAATATACTACGGCCGATGGCCTAACCAGACCCACAAAAGCTTTCACTATTCGGTCGGACCCTGTCGGTGTGGCCGCTAGCTGGTATGCGAAATTGGAGGTGATGTCAAGCGAAGTTGGGGATGAAATGGCCGAGGCCTTTGTTGCGCAATACTCTTACAACACCCAAATCGAGATTACAACCCGTGATCTCGAAACAACAAGGCAAGAGCCCAAAGAGAAGCTTCTCGGATTTTGTGACCCGGTGGAGGGCGCAGGCCTCGATGATGACTCTAAGGCCCACCGATTAGGACCAGATCAGGATGATTGTGCGCAATCTCCAACCAAAACTGATGCAAAAAATGATTGTGCTCCCCTTCCCCACCTTTTCGATCTGCACGAGATGGGGGTACAAATGAAGATACAATGAAACAGGGTCTGATTGACCAAGACAGGGAGCAACCCCAGAGAACCTTTAATCGCAACAACAATGTAGGCCCGAGTGGCGCTACAACTGCAAGAACTTCGGAGGTAAACGTGGTCGCCACCATTCCCCCTCCCCTTCCAAGGCCCATAGCAGCCACACCCTTCTCCGGTGCATTCCACAAGACACACAGACCACCAAATACAACCCAGAGGCCAAAGAACCTTCACCCCATTGTACATGCCCCTGTCCAAGGCTCTAGGGTCTTAATCAGAAAAGGGCATCTAAACCCTGGAGCCAAGTCGTTACCAAATCCACTACCCCCACTCACAACCCAGCCAAATACTGTGCATATCACCAGCAACAAGATCATGACACCGACCAATGCTTCAGATTGCGTCACAGATTCAAGATCTCGTTGACAAACAGGTGATTTTGCCACCAGAAAGACCCAATGTCACGACCAACCCACTCCCTACACACAACCAAGCTCCACTTCCCAAAAGAATCAACTTTATTCAGACTGGGGTCGTGTCTTACGATCCTAGCATCTATATCACTCCTTCCCATCTACCTAAGCCGGAGGTGCTCCTTCCTGACTGCATTGACTTTTTGTGCATGCTGGACATCTCTACAACCCAACCGGAGCCAATGGTGGTGGCTGTTGAAGACGGTGCAGGGGAAATTGCAGAGGATAATAGAACCGCTGAGTCAGGGTTTGAGCAGTCTGGGAATTTTACTGGTAAAGCCTACGATCCGAGTGATTACATCCTGTCAGTAGGCCAGTCTGAGCCAAGTGCAGAATTGCCAGAGAGAGCAGAACTGTGTGTGATCCAAGGGGGTAGATTTGAGCAGGGAACGGATGATTTAACGACCATAGAAGAGGGTTTTTCCAACCTCCAATTTTTCAATGACAAGAATCAGGGGACGCAGCAGTCACCTGGTTCGATTATGAGGAATCGGCAGAGGCTACTGGGTGGTTGGATGATTAACCGGATGTGGTGGAAGAGTTCCAACAGGGCCCGGCAGGGGCGAGGGTATCAGTTGTGGCCGGAAGGGCCGGAAGTCAGAGTACATTGCCGGAGAGCGACGGTACGAAGAATTTCGCTCAGAACAGGAGCATTGTGAATACAGGGAAAGCTGAACAACAAACTGCGCCGACGCAGGTGGAACAAGAAAAGTTTTGGGATTCTGAGAGAACCGGAAAGCCAAAGCCCATGATAGGACTGAAAATGCCCTGGGCACAAGGATAGAAGATGCTGCAGCATGTGGGCTGAAAGTACTGCGAGTACAATCATGCCGGAGCTAGACAGATGTATGTTGGCTGCTCACGGGATGTGGTGGGAGGACGATGATTTATGTCTTGTCCACACAGACGAGATTGGGGGAGCAATCAACCAAACGACACCTGGTATCTCGATGAGTTGATCACATGACAAGAAGCGGACGGTATTTCAAGCCCCCGCACCTAGACCAGCCAGAGGCATCTGGGAAGGATAAGGAAGCTGAGAGACAGAAGGAGAAACAACTTGAAGAGGAGGTGTGCCAAACAGTTAAAAAAGATACAAGCAGACATCTCCATCTGGGGACTGCTTATGGCATCACGAGTGCACAGACAGGCTGTTCTATCTGCCATGGACAAGGCTAAACTCTTGATAGAAACCACGCCAGAGCAACTGATGGGATTAGTCTTCCCGGGAGGAGCTACCCTGATGCTGACTTTTTCTGATAAAGAACTGCCACCTGAGGGTGCAAACCAGAATAAGCCACTCTACATCTCTGTGGAGTGTAGAAATAAATGGATACCGGTGGTTCTTGTTGATACCGGATCCGCCATCAACGTGTGCCCAGCAAGGACAGCGTATGCAATCGGTTTGAAGACCGCGGACTTTATACCGACAGCCCAGGTAATTCGGGCATATGACAACACGAGCCGAGAAGTCATGGGGACAGTAAAGATCCAGACCAAAGTTGGGCCGGGACAGCATGAGATAGATTTCCATGTCTTAGAGGTTCCTGCAACTTTCAACCTGCTTTTGGGACGGCCGTGGCTGCACCAGGTAAAAGCAGTGTCGTCCACCTTACATCAGATGGTGAAATACCCCATGAGAAGGGAGTAGCCATTGTGTTCGGGAATTCATCGATCCACCCACCGCCGGAGGTGTCTACACCAGTCCTGGAAATTGAGCACGGCATGGAAGATGTGTTTATGTCAGGTTTTACCTTAGCTGAGGCTCGGGTTGTGCAAAACATCATGGCTGTTAATGAGGGAGTGTATGTCAGTGCTCAATCTGTATACCTCATGAACAAGCTACAACACATCCCCGGGATGGGATTGGGAAGGAGCGGCCGGAAGGGCGTCGCAGCATTGGCCGAAGTGCCACACAACCCTCATACCTTTGGCTTGGGTTATCTGCCCACCAAAGAGGATTGGATAAGGAAGGGAAAGGAAATGGCTGGAAGAGCCAGAGCGAAGCAGGCGGGGAAGCCTTTTGACTTAATGCACCGGCCCATTCAGGGTACCCTAAACGGACGCTTCGTCCGGGAAGGGGAAGACTTTCCGTTTTGTGGCTTCCCAGAGCCGTGGCTGAACGCGGAGAGGAAGCGCATGCCAGGTTTCGAGATTTTCTTCGACCTGCAATTATCCGGGGATGACGTTGCCGAAGAGCAGACAGACCCATCAGCTGAGGTTGAGCAGTGTAAGGAAGTGGATTCCGAGGGCGCTGAAATTGAAATGGGGGTAGCATTGGCTTGTCTACTTTCAGATCCTCCGATCGACCAGAAGTGCTTGGGGGATAACTTCTCGGTTTCCATGATTGGGAATGAAACGGCTGCGGGCCTACCAGCAACTATTTTGGATGCATCTATCGCACCCTCTCTCACTTGGCAATACGAAGAGGGTTTTTGTCCAGCAGCACCGAGTCAGGTAGTGAGTCGGAATCTGATTCCACCGAGTCTTGTGAGTCGGAATCAGGTTCCAGCTCGATTGAGTCTGAGTCTGGTAATCCTGGGGATGATAACCCGGATGCCACAGTTTTGTCCAGGTCGTCTTTCTCTTTCTCTTTTGAGTCTGTTGTAACTGAAGGTTCGGACGATTTGGATGTGCTTAATGAGAATCAAGTAACTGTGGTTTCTGAGTACTTTTCTGTGCCTTTGATTTATTGCATTAACTCAAACTTTCAAAATTTTGATGAAAACGACAAGGACGAAATTCCTCCGGTTTTGCAACTCTTAAGTGAACAAGAGCAGGAAAGATTTGTTAAACCTTTAGTTGATGAAATCACTACTGTGAATATTGGTACTGGGGAGGACCCGCGGCTGGTCCAGATCGGGTCCACGTTGTCTTCGGAGGAACGCGAGCGCTTAGTCGCTTTATTAAAAGATTTCAAAGATGTTTTCGCGTGGTCCTACGAAGACATGCCTGGGATCGATTTTGAGATTGTACAGCACCGGATCCCTCTTGACCCCGAGGCCCGACCCGTCAAGCAGAAACTCAGGAGGATCCGCCCGGACTGGGCTCTCAAGATCAAAGAAGAGGTCACCAAGCAAATTGATGCAGGATTTTTGCTGGTATCCGAATACCCGACTTGGTTGGCCAACATCGTTCCAGTGCCGAAGAAGGATGGCAGGATCCGGGTATGCGTGGATTTCAGGGATCTGAATAGAGCCAGTCCGAAGGACGACTTTCCCTTGCCGCACATCGATGAGTTGGTAGACTTCACAGCGGGGCACGTGTTGCTTTCGTTCATGGATGGCTTCTCAGGCTACAATCAGATAGTGATGGCACCGGAAGACCGGGAAAAGACTGCATTCACCACCCCGTGGGGGACATACTGCTACAGAGTGATGCCGTTTGGGTTGAAGAATGCTGGAGCTACTTATCAACGGGCCGCGACCACAATATTGCACGACATGATCCACAAAGAGGTTGAGGTGTACGTGGACGACATGATTGTCAAGTCCAAAGATAGAGAGGGCCACTACACCGCCTTGCAAAAGTTCTTTCAAAGGATCAGAGAATTCCGGTTGTGGCTGAATCCTCAGAAGTGTACATTCGGTGTTACAGCGGGAAAAATGCTGGGGTTTCTGATTACACAGAGAGGTATCGAAGTCGACCCTTCCAAAATCAAGGCCATCCTAGAAATGCCACCACCAAGGACTGAAAAGGAGGTGCGAGGCTTTCTAGGTAAAGTGCAATTCATAAGACGGTTTATCTCAAAATTAACCTTGACTTGTGAACCACTTTTTGGTCTCTTGAAGAAAGGCAAGAAATTCCAATGGGACGGCCGATGCCAAGCTGCTTTTGAACAGATCAAGGAATACTTACAGAACCCACCCGTGTTGTCACCGCCAGAGCCGGGGAAACCGATTGTACCTTTTGATGACTACTCTGACTTTCATCTGACAATACAGCTGTATGCTCGCAGAATCCAAGTGAGAGAGAGAGAGCCATCTACTATCTGAGCAAGAAGATGCTAGAGTATGAGACTCGCTACACACCGTTGGAGAAGGCTTGCTTAGCTTTGGTATGGGCTACCAGGAAGCTGCGGCACTACTTGTTAGCTCACTCCGTAATGTTGGTTTCACGACTCGATCCCATCAAATATCTTTTCGAGAAACCAGCACTTACGGGTAGGCTAGCTCGTTGGTTGCTGTTGCTCTCCGAATTCGATTTGAAATATGTAACGCGCAAGTCAGTCAAGGGAAGAGCAGTAGCAGAATTCTTAGCCGATCATCCAGTGGAAGGGGGTGAAGCAGCTGAATACTTATTCCCAGATAAGGCCATTTTGCATATCGACAACGAATTTTGGACGATGTACTTTGACGGAGCGTCAAACCAGCACGGGTATGGGATAGGGGTGTTGCTGATAGCACCCGACAATTCCCGTATCCCTCTAGCCTTCAAACTCCGGTTCAAAGTCTCGAACAACGAAGCAGAATATGAGGCATGAATTGCCGGTCTAGAAACAGCCCTGGAACTAAGGGCAAGACGGTTGGACGTCATCGGGGACTCGAACCTTGTTGTGTCTCAAGCAAAAGGAGACTGGAAAGTCAAGGAAGAAAAGATGATGATGTATCACCAGACCTTGGATTTGTTAATTCCTCGGTTTGAGAAGCTAAACTTTGTTCATCTACTAAGAGAGAACAACAGGTTCGCAGATTCTTTAGCAACTCTATCTTCCATGATAGACATCCCCTTCGGAGTCCGGATGCGTCCAGTCATAATTGACCAGAAATTTGCGCCAGCCTACGAGACGATTGCTGCTATAGATGAGGTTCAAGACAAAAACCCTTGGTATTACGATATTTGGAATTTCTTGGAGAAGGAAGCATATCCATCAGGGGTAAATGCCAAGGATAAAAGGGCAATCAGAAGAATGGCCGTTCAGTTCATCATCTGTGGGGGTAAGCTGTATAAGAGAGGTCATCTGGGAATGCATAAGCTGTGTGTCGATGCCGAAGAATCGAAGCGCTTAATGGAGGCCATCCATGGAGGGGAATGCGGTGCGCATATGAACGGAGTAATGCTAGCACGGAAGATCCTCAGACAAGGTTACTACTGGTCCACCATGGAGGAGGATTGTATCGGTTTTGTTCGGCGATGCCACAAATGTCAAATTCATGCAAATCGCATGAACATTCCGCCGTCGAAGCTGTACAATATGACTTCGCCATGGCCATTTTCAGTCTGGGGAATTGATGTGATCAGGGCTGTCACTCCGAAGGGGTCAAATGGGCATGAGTTCATCCTGGTCGCGATAGATTATTTCACAAAGTGGGTCGAGGCCCAATCTTATGCGGTGTTAAAGGCTTCACATGTTGCAAAGTTTATCAGAAACAACATTATCTGTCGCTACGGAGTCCCAAACGAGATCATTTAGATAACAGTTCCCACTTCAAGAAGGAAGTGATTGATTTGTTGGAAAAATACAATGTGGCTTTCCATACGTCATCCACCTATCGGCCGCAGACCAATGGAGCAGTTGAGGCCGCCAACAAGAATATCAAACACATACTGCAAAAGATGGTAGAAACCTACCGGGATTGGCCAGATAAGCTGCCGTTTGCTCTGTGGGGCTACCGGACTTCAATCAGAACTTCTACTAGGGTGACTCCGTATTCATTGGTTTATGGGATGGAGGCCGTTCTACCTATTGAGATCGAGGTTCCGTCATTGCGAGTACTGGCCGAGTGTCAAATAGCCGAAGCAGATTGGCAGCAGAGCAGGTTTGAGGAACTCATGCTCTTTGATGAGAGAAGACTGAAAGCACTGTACCATGTTCAAGGTTATCAGCACAGAATTGCCCGGGCTTTCAACAAGAAAGTTAAGTCTAGGAATCTAAAGGAAGGAGATTTGGTGCTCAAGGACAACCGAGCTCCCATCCACGACCCAAGGGGCAAGTTCAGACCCAATTGGACTGGTCCCTACATCATTAAGTCTATCTGGTCAGGTGGAGCTGTGGTTCTAATGGATCTAGATAGCCTAGAGTTCTCGCAGTCGATCAATACGGACAAGTTGAAGAAATATTACCCTTGAGAGGCTCGCTAGGCCGAAAACCCGAAAGGGCGACCTAGGCAAAACTCAGAGCACAAAAAAATTTGAAATTATAAAAACTGAGCTCGCAAGGTTGAAAACCCGCAAAGGGCGGCCTTGGCAAAAGTTAGAGCGTAAAAGGAGAGTGAAAATACTCGAGTGAACCAGACCCTGAACTACGTAAGGCTTGATTCCCATCTTTGGGATACGTAGGCAACTTCATCCTGAAGTTCAGCCATAAACTTTTCCCCGATCAACTTTGTCCATTTGATCATCTCGGCCATCTTTGTCTATTCAGCATTCAAGAGTTCGGTTATGATCTCCGGTGCAGTGCTTTTCAGACTAGGGGCAACTTTCCGTTGCTGTGCAGTGCCGCGGTACTAGTCAGACTAGGGGCAACTTTCCAGTTGCTAGGATCAGGGGTTGTGCATCTCAGTGATAGATCTCAGGCGTGTCCAGTTCTAATCCATATCGAAAATGGTTTTGGAAAGTTTTAGTAAAAGTTGACTTTGTTCAAAATTAATCTTTTTACAACTTAGACCATTTTTGGACCAAAGCAGAAAATTTTCAGTACCCACAACCTTCAATTTCATTGATTTCAATACAGAGTTCTCCTGCTCTTGCATACAAATCGAAGTTGCTTTTTATTACAATCATAAAGAAAACTTGAAAGTACTAATAAAGCAATAAATCCGGGGCATAGATAAGTCAGGTGTCCATGTGCCCCCTCCCAAAGCTGGTCGAAGCCTCTGATGCTAGCTGGGTCCAATCTGTGCCTCTTCATTGAGCCAATCCAAGCACTCGTCAGACAAAATGCAACTGAAAATGGAAGCGGGGGCCAGGAGCTCTCTAGTCCTCCACGCTGTGGCATACCGGGCAAGCTGTGCGCCTCGGACCGGGAATGCGGCAGGATACTCTATCCCCTATGGCGGGTAAGTCTGATCATGACCGAACTGGCGTTGGAACCAAAACGGAAAGTAGAACACACAGTGGGTCAGACCAATCAACTGGATCCCGGTCTGCCGGGACATGCTATAGCTCATTGCTGGGAGATTGAGCGAAGGACAGCGCCAAGCAATGCGATCTGCAGACAAATTGCACATCTAGTCGAACCACCATCCCTCATCAAGGGCATCGACTAGGCGTTGTCGAAAGAAGTAGCCGCGAGCTGAGTAGGCCGGGCAAGAGTCCACAACCTGCAATTTATCCATCAACCATACCTGGGGAGGGATGAAAAATGAGAGAATAAAGAATAGAGAGATGTACGATGAGAGAAAAGTAAGAAAAGGGTTTTTGTGAGAAAAACCGAGCCTGAGGGCCGAGTGATGTGAGCAATACATATGTGAGGTTGGGTGGAAAACATTACCTGTAGCAGTAGTGGGCTCCCCGCAAATCTAGTCGCCTCTTGGCAATAGAAAGCATCCAAGCCCATCAGTGTCTCGGCCAATGTCATGGCAATGCAGCTCTTTCCTTCCTTCAAGCCTTGAGCAACTTCAATCAGACGAATGCTAGATCCACTAAAGCCTGGGGCAAGCAAAAAGTGAGATAGCATGCACAAGCAAAGGGCGTGCTGCCGAAAACCTTGCCAATAATGGTTGCCGCGGTCACCGGCATCAGAAAAGCGATGAATCAAGCCGAGGATGTCCAGTTCCCCGTTGCAAATCAGAGACCGAGCGTCATGCATGGTGAGCCCACACATCCGCCCTAAAGCTTGGGCGTGGCCAAATCGAAACTGAGGCAAAATTTCTTCATGGCGTTCAGATTCCATCAAAACTTGAAAATCTTCGAAAGTTGGACATACCTCTTGCCCGCCGAAGCTAAAAACATGTGTTACCGGGTTCCAAAACCTCGCCGCATGAAGAAGGGAAGGTGCAGCGGAGTACGGCTCAGCGTGAATAGTGCATTCAAGCCGAAGCCCCGGAAGTTCAACTTTTCTAAGCCATCTAGAGAAGCGATCCAAGCTGTGAGATTTTCGACGAGAAACGCCTCCATTTTGGTGCAAAACTGAGATGAAATGAATCAACCACGAGGCTAGGACTTTTAAAGAGGATAAGGCACTGTTCGGGGGACACGTGTCGAAAAGCTGGTGGTTGCTCAGCCAGGTGGTCGGCCGGCCACCTTTTTTGGTAGGCCGACCACCCCTCCCCCCTCCAATGCAAAAAGCTGGTCGGCCAGCTCCCAAAGGTGGTCGGCCATGCTGCAAAGTGTGTCTTTGGTCCTGTTCTACCCTGTAGAAGAAAGTTCCTAGCATTTCCATGCATTGGGAGTGTCGAAGGCCTCCATTTCCCTCTGTTTCGGAGGCGTTCCGTCACCCAGATCGTCCGAAATACACTTTGTTTATAGAGTTGTTGTTAAGTCTTGCTTATCGAGTTGTTGTTTTGCTTATCGAGTTGTTGCTTTGTTTGTCGAGCTGTTTTGTTTATCAAATCTTGTTTATCAAAGTTGTCAGGCTTTGTATTTTGAGTCATTACTCTTTGTTTAAATCAACCTTGTTGTGTCTTGCTTATCGAGTTGTAAACTTGCTAAGATTCTGTTATTTCCTAGCGAGTTAAGTTGTTTAGTTTGTTGCGTCGGTTCACTACCTGCCTTGGCAAATACACAATGCACATTCCCATTCAATCTCATTTTCGTGCAAAATGATGCGATGCGATGCTAAGAACATAAAATACAACACTTTTTGAACAAAAGCTGTTTCATTCCATCATGCTTCCTTTGTTACAACATTTTACAACAAGGGTACAAGTTTTACAGAAAATAAAACTGCCTAACAATGTACAATGTGCTACAACTACTAGTAAAAAGGTAAATAAAGCAGGGAATAACTCCATCAATGCTCTCAAGAGCAGGAATAAGAGGCCCTCTTCATCCTCTTCTGCGGAACGGTCTCTGCACCACCAATGCCATCTGAGTCAGAGCTGTCATCCTCGGGATCCTCCTCGGTCTCACCTCCACTCCCGGAACCAGGGCCGGAACCCTCCTCTTTGTCAGCAGATGTCTCTGACTGACGATCTACAGCTTCCTCCTCCTCACTGGCCTCCTCCTCCATAATGTGTGCTCTGCGTCTGCGAGACGACTCCCCTCCCCTGACTCCTCGAGACGGCCTAGATGGTCCAGCCCCTCGAGAAGACCTAGATGGTCCAGCTCCTCGAGAAGGTCTAGATGGCCCGGCTCCTCGGGAAGGCCTGGATGGCAAGGCCTGAATGGCCCGGCCTGTGGCTGAGTATATACCGGAGGCATCTGAAATGAAGAATGCAATTTGAATACATCAGCCAAAATATGTATATCAGATGCAGATGCAAGAAAATTACATGAAGTGGGTGCATGCAGGTACAGTATGTAAATGTGGTGTGAGTCAGATGTGCCCTAACATATACAGTCAACTAATGCAGTGAGATATTCAAGATCAACATGTCGTCAGAAGTATGATAAGGCAAGAAAGCTAAAGAGTACCTGGACACCGAGGATGGAGAGCTGTGCCTCTCTCCGCAGGACCATGCCCTCGAGTGAGGCTACCAATCCGAGCATCTCATCCATATACTCGACAGGAGGCTACAAATGCAAATGCAAGATCATTAGTAAATGAATGAATGTCCGAGTATCGGAGTGATAAATCAAAGCTGTAAAGCATACCGGTGGCGAGTCGGGGTCTCTGACAAATCGATGATCAGGTATCGGAGGCTCTATCGAGATCGGGTAGGAAGTACCATATCTCCATCCCGTCAACTCGGACGGGATCTCTGGCCATCCAGCATGAAAATGACTCGGAGGAATCGGGGGAACCAATCCACCCCCGCCTCTAGATGTACCAGCCTTGCTGGTGGAAGGGACATCTGCAGTCCGAGCCCGGCTCGATGAGGGCATACCAGCAGACCTCCTCGTCGGAGTATGGACTCCCGTCAGTGGAGGCATCAAGTATGTGTGACGGTAGGTCGCGTAATCCCCGTCCTCCAAGTGTAGTAACACATCGGTGCCTAGCATGGCGCTGTCGACGCCCTGAGGAGTGAGACTATCAGCGGACCGCATATCATCCGGAGGTGCTGAGGGAACACTCTACTCAGGGAAGCCCAGAGTTTGACACAGGAAGCGGTCCCCCAGGAACCAGGCTCTACCAACTGGCCCCTCGAACAGGATCCTATACCGAGAGGCACCCCATGCTCCGGCGAACTGAAATCGGAGGTCTCTACCTAAAGGCGCCCAGGGCTGCCATGTGATCTGCGGATAACCGATGCATAAGCTGATCAGAAATTGTGAATGTGCAAGATAAATCAAAGATTGGAAACATAAAGAACTGGGAGTTCTGAAATACCTCTGACTGGCCGCACTGTATCAAAGTACTCCTATAGAGGAGAGACTCCCGAGGTCTCGGCCGGTACTGGCCCCCGAATACAGTGAGTAAGGGGTCATGAGGGCACCTCCACCTCAAGCTCCGGGGCTAGCGTCAGGAAGTACGCGTAGATCCATAGCTGTGGAAAACAGAGCAGTAGCCATCAGAATACAGAATGCTGAGTGCAGAATGTAAATACAAAATGCTGAGAGCAAAGTGCAAGGTACAGAGTGTAAAGTGCGCCGTGTGTGCAATGTACAAATAATGAGAAGCAGAAATGTAAATCAAGAGGGCAGAAAGTACCTCCCAGGCCCTCCAATAGCCACCGACCATGTTCCCCCGTCCGCGGGAGGTCGCGCTCATATAGCAATAGAGAGTAGCCAGGCTGGCGCCACCCCAATCATATCGGCTGACCTGTGATAGGTCCACTAGAGCACTCAACAGATAGAGCCCGACAGTGTTCCCCCTATCGGCAAACAGAGTGGTCCCGAAGAGGAACATCAGAAATCCGCGGGTGTACTGTGCTACCTCCTCAGGAGTCTCGGGCTCCATCTCCACCCTCCTGAAATGTGAAGAAAACCAAGTATATCGGACTCTGCCCGAAGATCTGTCAACTGGTGGGCGAGCTCCCAATAAGTAGATCCAGGCGGCCTCCCACTGGCCCATGTCCTCGTCATATGGGACTGCCCAGCCTCCCACATCAAGGCCTGTCAATACAGCGAAGTCAAACGGGGTCATAGTCATGTCCCCGGTAGTAGAGAAATGGAAGGAGTTGGTGGTGTCCCACCATCTCTCTACCAAGGCACCCATCAGCGTCCTACTAGCAGGACAGCGAGATATCCCAATGCAGAAGGGCCCAAACCCTGCCAAGTCAACCAAATCCCGAACAGCCTCCGGGAGCTCTGCATACCACTCTCTCGCCACAATAGAGCCATATCCTCGCGCAGCACGAGAGGTCACCTGCATTCAGGATGAACACATGTATTCAGTTTCAGAATGAAATATAAGCTGCGTGCAAATGAAATGAATAAGCTGCGTGCAAATGAAATGTATGAGCTGTGTGCAAAATCAAATCAGATGCAGAATCTGGGCTGTGTGTTCAGAAAATTCAAAGTATGAGCTGTGTGTTCACAATTCAAGTGTTTGGGCTGCGTGTTCAACTTTCAATCAGTGTGTGTTGTGTGTTCACCTTAACAATGAGCCGTGTGTTCACAATTCAAGTGTTTGGGCTGCGTGTTCAACTTTCAATCAGTGTGTGCTGTGTGTTCACCTTAACAATGAGCCGTGTGTTCACAATTCAAGTGTTTGGGCTGCGTGTTCAACTCTCAATCAGTTGTGCTGTGTGTTCACCTCAACAATGAGCCGTGTGTTCACAATTCAAGTGTTTGGGCTACGTGTTCAACTCTCAATCAGTGTGTGTTGTGTGTTCACCTTAACAATGAGCCGTGTGTTCACAATTCAAGTGTTTGGGCTGCGTGTTCAACTCTCAATCAGTGTGTGCTGTGTGTTCACCTCAACAATGAGCCGTGTGTTCAGAATTCAAGTGTTTGGGCTGCGTGTTCAACTCTCAATCAATGTATACTGCGTGTTCACCTTCAATTTGGGCTGCGTGTTCAAATGTCTACTAAGTGTGTGCTGCATGTTCACCTTCAATTTGGGTTGTGTGTTCAGAAAGTCAGAGTTTGGGCTGCGTGTTCAAATGTCTACTAAGCGTGTGCTGCGTGTTCACTTTCAATCTGGGCTGTGTGTTCAGAAAGTCAGAGTTTGGGCTGCGTGTTCAACCTTCTACCAAGTGTGTGCCGTGTGTTCACAATCAATTTATGGGCTGCGTGTTCAGAAATTCGAGTGATTGGGCTGTGTGTTCAAGATGCAAACAGAGTACTGTGTTTTAAACCAAGTGTGCAAAATGACCAGATAAGCATACATGGCATGGAACACACAGAAGATGCAGAATATAAAGCAGGAAATGTAAAAAGTAAAGTACATACCTCCCGCGCCTGATGGGAGAGGTGGGACTCCGGATCCCGCAATAAAAGATCCACCGGTGCACGATCATCGAAATCAGTGAAGTGGTAGAAAACTGCCTGAGGGAGGACGTGTCGGAGGGTCGTACCTCTCAGGAATAAATGGTCGGACCCTCGGAGGTAGAGCCATAATATCTGGATCATCTCTGGCGGCTGGGGGACCTCCACCTTGAGGAAAGTGACCAACCATTTCGAGAAATCTGCAAAAATGAGCAAAATAAGCCAAAATTGGAAAAAGTCAACAAAAGTCAACTCTCGGGAAATGAAAAAGTCAACAAAAGTCAACTCCCGAGAAAATCTTCCAAATATTGAGACAAACTCACCTCAAGTGGCGAAAATGAGAAAAGAGGCTCCAAAACCAAGATTTAATCGGTTCAAAGTGAGGAGAACTGAAAGTTTTCGCGAAACAACTTGGCGTAGGACGTTGGAAAACGCGTATGGAGCACAGATCTGAGAGGGAAAATGCTCTAGGAAGGTAGAGGGACTAATTTTGGAGCTGGGGTTGTGAGGAAAAGTGCTTTGGATAAGCACATTTAAAGAAACAAGAGCAAAAGGACCAAACTGCCTCGGATTTGGGCTAGGTGGTCGGCCGGCCACCTTTTCTGGTAGGCCGACCACCCCCATTTCAAAAACCTGGTCGGTGGCCTCCCCCTTGGACCAAACCTGGTCGGTGGTGTTCCCAACATGGTCTCCAAGGCCTCTGCAAATTTTGGTGATGATTGGAGTCCCCGGCACCTGAGAAAGTACAAGGAAAGTACACTTTTCGTCGCGAAATCCCTCCGCGGGAACTTCAACTCCAACTTTCGATGTGTGTCTCATCATTACTCGTCAAAAGCAAGGTGTATCCTTTTTGAATATGTTGTGACCCCTCCGAAAGGTAAATCGGAGGCCGTGATTGAGTCGCCCTCATCGAAACTTGCATTCCTTTGCTCGTTGTTTTGTGACAAACATGCATCCGAGTTTACACTTGTTCTGCATTGCCATGCACATCACTTGCATTCTCATGCACGTTTCCTTGGTATTGTCATGCCTCTGTGCTTTAACTTGCGCTGTCACGCGCATGTCTCTCGCATTGCGATGCACTTTCCCATCGGCACCATGTTCGTCTGCATTCGATATAGCGTTGAACATGTGTTGCTAACTATGTTGTGCTTGTTAAGTTTCTCTCTTTTTCAGGCACGATATTGTATGTACAGTTCATTTGAAGCTGGTGCGACCAGATGAATCGCGCAGGTATTGTATCTTCTCCGTGTGAGACGTGGCGAGAATTGAATAATTCTCCGCATTCTTAAACTGCATGAAATGTAGTTGTTGCTTTGCATTCTTGCTTAAAACTATTGCGTGTGCGCTTCGTTACAGCTTGTTGCTTTGCATGATCATGAGTTACATTCGGCTTCGTGCATATCGTTTCGCATTTTGCCCTCCGCCTGCGGGCATGCCTACGGGCACATTTCTTTGTTATCTTGTATGTTTGTCTAAGTCTTCGTCCTTGTCAAAAATGGGTCGTCTCTGGGCTTTGACATTCACTCCCGTCACTTATGACTTTCGAGTTCTGTCAAAGAGGGGCAACTGTAGACACCCCTTTTTTGACCGACCTTAAGACTCAGACGTCACTGATTGAGCGCTCGGTGATGCTGCATATTGTGCTCGTTCTGAAGTTTCAGAGTCTCGGCTGCGAGCCTTGCCTCCGGACTCCGGGGCTCTTTTGTGCTTTGCCTCGATTTGCGAATCGAGTCTCGTTTTCTCCATTTTTTCTTCCCGAAGGAAGGGAGAGGTCTCGTAGACCGTCTCTCAGTGGCTGTAGGCTACGTTTCGTGGTTGTAGGCCATTTTTCCCGTTTGGAGCCCGGTTTCCAATTTTTCGGAGCCGTCGGCCGTGTGCCTCGGTTCGGGACCGCTTAACCACCTCCGTTTGCTCTGGTTTTTGGCATACACCTTGTTTCCTCCCTTTTGAGGGACACTGTGGCCCGAGAGACCAACTTTATGGTCGAACGCCACCCTCGATGCTTAATAGTCAGTTTTCGAGACCCCGGGCCGCGCGTTTTGGCCCCCGAACCCTCGTTTTGCATCGGTTAGGGTTAATTTTGGCGGAGACCTTATTTTCATTGTTAGAAAGGTTGTAGGAGGGTGGGAGACCAGCATTTTTTCTGAAAAACCAGCTTTTCTCTTCATGGCTCTTCGTCGCCCTTTTTTCTTACTAGAAAGCTGGTTTTTCCCATTCCTGGGCCACTTTTTCTGACTATCCACCACACCATTGTGTTGTACACACCTGGGAGGCCACCAATATGGGTAGGCCGACCAGTAATTGTCCCTGACCCTTTTGAACCCCTCTAAGAAGCTGGTTTTTCTCTCTCCTGGGTCATATTTTCTGGTTTTTGACCATACAGCTGTGTTGCACTCATCTAGGAGGCCACCTTTCTGGGGTGGCCGACTAGCAATTGTTGTTGACCCTTTTGACCCCTGGTCGGCCAACCAGGGGAGGTGGCCGGCCGGCCACCTTGGCCTTTTGAACTTGGCCGGCCATGTTTGCCCTCCTGAGTGTATACCAGCTGTGCTAGCCGTTTTGCACCAGATCCACTGTCCGAGGGTTTGTCCTTGTTTTTGGTCCATTTTAGGTGGTTTTTACCCCCTTTGCTTGGTTTCAAGGTGGTTTGGCCCCTTTGGTCAAGCTTCTTGAGGAAGCTTAACCCTTTTGGTTTAACTTCCCCAAGAAGCCTGACCCCTTTGGTCAAACTTCTTGAGGAAGCTTAACCCTTTTGGTTTAACTTCCCCAAGAAGCCTGACCCCTTTGGTCAAGCTTCCCCAAGAAGCTTTGACGCCCCCCTCTTAGCTTCTCCAAGAAGCCTCACTCCTCTCCCTCTATATAACCAACCCCCCACCTCATTTTACAAGGGTTAGACATTTTTGGCTGGAGCATACATACATACACCCCTATATCTATACTTCAAACCTCCAAACACCCATTTTCTTGGCCATTTTACCCTACACCCCATAGCCTACCACCTCCATCATCCATTCCGGCCCCTTGGAGGTCATTTCTAGAGGTTGAAAGCTCACCAACTTGGTCCAAAAGCTGCTGGAGTTCGGCTCTACAAGGGTACACTTCTATTTTCCCCATTTTTGCGTAATTTTGCTCTATATCTTAGCCCCTTTTGCTTGCATTTTTGGGCTCCGAGATAAACTGAAAAAGATCTTATTTTGAGCTCCTCTTCAACTTTGTTTAAGAAAACTTTGCTGTTTGAGGCCATCTACTCCCCCTTTGTGCTTTATCTCTCTTTTAGGGCTTATTTTGCATGGTATATTAGCCTTATTTGTGAGCATTTCTGGGCTTTGAACTAAACTGTAAAGTGTCTTATTTTGAGCCCCTCTTCAACTTTGTTGAAGGGCTCTTCACTGTTTGAGGCCATCTACTTCCCCTTACCCTCTATCTCTCTTTTAGGGCTATTTTTGCATCGTATTTTAGCCTTACTTGTGAACACTTTTGAGATTTTACATAAACTGGAAAAAGTCTTTTTTTGACATCCTCTTCAAGTTTGGTTGAAGTCCCATTTCTGTTTGGGGTCATTTTCCCCCTGTGCATGCTTCATCTCTTCATGAATAGGGCTATGCATTAGAACACTTGCATTGGCCATGGTTTGGCCTCTTAGCCACTGAAATCCAGTGGATTTTCAGTGGCTTAGATGCATCTTTGAAGGCCAAAATCAGAGGGGGGTGACCCCCTCTCTCCTTGTCTTGTTTGGTGGTCTTTTAGGCCTTCCAAAGGGACCCTATTTTGCATGCTTTGAAGTTATGTTTCAGGCCTTGTTCTGAGGGTTTTGAGATCTGCCTTAGCTCTATTTGAGGCCCTGTTGGTCATATTTTATGTCTATGATGCATGTGTAGAGCAATCCTATCCAAGGCCTTTCCAAGAGGCCTTTCTTTGCATGTTTCCGAGACTGATTCCAGAGCGTATTTGGTGGGTTTTAGGGCTGTCATAACCCATTTCCAGAATTGGTTTGGTCTTGCTAAGTGTCTATCTTGTATGTGCTTAATAACCCCTTGTATGGCCCTCTAAAGGAGCTCATCATTTTGTCATGCATTGGCTGCATTTCAGTAATTATTTGGGCATATTTTGACATGTTTTATTCACTATTTTTGGCTAGTTTGATGAGTTCTCATACGCTTCATATACATGCCATGTAAACCATGTTTGCTAGTCAAAGTTGCATGCTATTTTAGTCCATCATGCTAGCATCTTTTGGTCATGCTTTGAACTAGAAATGTTCATGTTTTGGGACTGCCTTGGCTTTGTCTTTGTGCTTCATATACAAATAATGCTTGTTTTGCATAGCTATAAGTCGATACATGTGCCTAGTTTTGAGTTTCGGGGCTCATCTCATGCATTGGGTGTCATGTTTCCATGTTTCGGGATGACTTTGCATACTGTTTCAGAGCTGTAATTTATGCTATTGCATGCCATCTTGCATCCCTTGTCATGCCTTGTTAGAGTTGCATGTTGTACCTTAGGTTCGGTCTTCAGTTTGCGTGCATGTATGCACGCATTTCGGTTATCTCATTTTCATCTTATGGCCGCTGATGTGAGTGTGGATGAGGTCTACTCATATTGGTGTAAGCCCATATTGCATTATGTATGCCATCTTAGTCCATAGCATTGTGTATGCTAGGTTGCATGTTAGAGTATTGTGTATGCCATGTTACATTGAGCATTGTGTATGCCATTTCATAGCATTGCGTATGCTAGGTTGTATGTTAGTCGCATTATGTATGCCATCTCATTTGCATTGTGTTTGGGATAGGGGTTAGCCCAAGCACGGGAAACGAGAGACGTTTCGTACTCCGAGTGACGGAACGTGTCTCAATTCCCGGTCGCCGACACTCCGGATTACCCATGATGGAGTTTAGGTCTCATTGTGTTTTCAAATGTATTCATTTCACATCGAGTCGTGCAATTCGACTCCTCGGCCATCATGCATCGAGATGCGTGATTGGTGGCACGGGGATCGAGGACTACACTCCCTGAAGAGTAGTCACGCATACATATGTGAAAATACTTTGCCATGCCCCTTTCTTGCTCTCTGCTGCAGCAAATCAGAAACCGACAGTCTTTTGGGGCTTCGCGCAATATTTCGAGCTTAATTGTAAACAGAGGCTAATCGGGGCATCGCAATGGATTTCCGCGCAAGGCAACTCAAGCATGCATCATTCATCATTTGGAACAGAGCTGAGGCGGTCCATAGATTGGCTTGCTAGTTTACTGCTTTCCTAGTTAAATTTGTTAATTAATTAGGGTTTTGTACTTATTTGGATTGTATTATTCATTCGGGACTGTATTATTTATTTGGACCCTCTGCGCGAGGGCAATGTTGTAATAAGTGTGCGTGCGTGTGATGTATGTCTTCCAACCCCACGTCTTTCTCCCTTTTATTTACCAGCTTATGATGGTTAGATTAGGGCATGTTTCAATTAACATAAAGTATGATAGCATGTTTGCATTCATTCATCTGTCTTGCATGCACCGGGCTCGGCGCATCATACTAACTACATTGTATTTCAATTCTGAGTTGAATACTTGTTAGTTGTAGCATTTCACATACCATCTTTAGAATAGCCGAGCCTGCTATAGTTGCATTTTTGCATGTGTTGCATTAGGCATCTCTGTATAGTCAGGATCATGCATGGATTTCTAACATAGCTTTTGTTTTGGCTTCAAGTACTCGATAAGTTTTATGCTTTAGCATCCTTGCATGTGTGTGAGTGACTGCCATGATAGCATGCTTACCATGAGGCTATATGCTTATGTGATATAACTGCCTGAATGCCTGTGGGTGAAGGTTGGGTTATTTGGATTGGAACAATGCATCGACCGTGAGTTTTAAGCCCACTAGATAATGGCAAAACCATCTTTTCTAAGCCCACCCAAGGGTGGCAAAATCTGCATTTTAAGCCTACTTGCGAGTAGCAAACCACTTTAAAAAACAAACATGAAATGTTTTGTTCCAATTCAGGCGATCCAGTCTATACTTGTATGCTGTGCGCATCATATAGTAAATCTAGGCTAATAACCGGAATAAGAACGCATAATGTTCTCAAAACTAGATATCATGGTTAGTAGAGGCCGATCTTTGATCAGGCGAGCGGGGGTACTCACGAAGTGACCTTCCCCAATCGTACCTAAGTTCCTGAGCCGAGGCAACTTTGGTGATGACGGACAAGCGGCCTTAGGCAACGAGTCAGGGTTTCCTAAATTTCCCCCAAAATAAAATATTTAGGTGGCGACTTTGTATCTGGTAAAGCAGTCCATGTTTGGCACTTCTTTCAAAAAATCTATTTGCAAAAACGATTTGCCGGATTTGGACTCTTTGATGATTCATCGGTCTTGCATTGCACTCTGCGAGATTAGATACAGGACCGTGACATTGAGTCCTGAACTGTAGTAAGCCCAAATGAACAAAACGGGATTTCCCTCCCGGGACGTTCGAGGACGTCTACATGGATCTGAGTCTGGGGGTTTTTCTGGGGCCTTCTCTGCTATTTATACTTCTCAAGGATGACCAACGAATTGTACTTCTAACCGTCGAATTGTTTCTTCATGATCGCTGATCATGTTGCCTTATAATCAGCTCCACTATGTCATCACCTGCAGTTAGGCTTCCCTCCTGATTTTGAATTTGAATGTGAGTAACCATTGAAGCCACATCACTTTGCATCTCTTTGCTGATCCAGTGCTACGCAGATCTTGTAAGAACCAATACTAACTGCCACGTGTACGATCACAATCAAAGACTTGAATAGTCTTCCCGTATTACCCTTATTCTGCCACGCGTTGAATTGTAATTGGATTATACAAAATATATAGCCAATAGTATTGTAGGTCCTCAGTTTCTGGATAATCCATTTAGTTGCGGAGCTCCGATCCACTTTCATTTAGTGCGGGATTCGGTACGCACAGATGAGATGATGCATTCTTTGTTGTTTGGAGAGATTGACGAGAATGTTAAGATTGTTCGGAGTGATATATTGTTGTGGATGAAGATCTATGATGGGATGAACAATTGTTCTATTTAAATGTGACGATAGGGGATAAATTAATACGATTTCAAAAATTTTAAGGGTAAAATTAAAATTATTCGAAATTTGAGGGTGTAATTGATCATTGGGACAAAGTATAATTAGAAAAATGAAACTTTCTCTTTTAGTAACTCAATATAATATATATATATAATCGTAATGTTTATGGTACTTTTTATCAATTAATAAAAACAAATTTTTTAATTATTTAAAAAATTAAACATCAAGAGAAAAAATATATAGAAGATATGAATTGATTCGTATATTTTTAGTGGTACAAAAATTTAAAATTTAAAACTGATTACTTAAATTTCTTTTTCAAATTTTGAAATTTAAATTTTAAATGGATTAATTAACTTTCCTTTTGAAATGTGTAAAACAAGGCATAATAATATTTTTTTTTAAATGATTCAATAAAAATTAGTCAATAGAAATTTTTTTAATTATTTAAAAAATAAGAATTTTAAAAAAATAATATGAGGATTTTAAGTTTAACAAGTCTATTCTCATTAGAAACTCTTTGCCTTGATATATAGTATTGATTCAAAAATTGATTTACATATAAACGTATGCATCAAATAATTAATTATTAATTAGATTTAAACTATAATGATCAATGATTGAATGACATGTCTATTTATGTATTTTATAAATTCAAAAAATTAGAAAATTTGTGTTCAATGCTTAAAGATCTCACAACGTTTTTGCTTATATTATATATACTCCATTCATCCCAAAATAATGGTCCCTTTTGGGGAATCTAACTTTTTTTGGTAGTACAATTATCGCACTTTAAAAAATTAATTTTTCAAAATTATCCTTTAATAGTATATTTTTTGGAGGATATCAATGTCGTAATTATACTTTTTATGTTGTTAATGAATTTAAAAGAGGGGAAAAATAAGAAATTTATATTATTTTTATACTTGATTTTTGAAAAGGGACTAATAATTTGGGACAATGAAAAATGAAATAAGGAATTAATATTTTGAGACAGAGGGAGTATATATATATATATATTAGGGTAAATTACATTTACCTCCCCTGAGGTTTCTGACAAATATAACGACTAGCCTTGCGGTTTGAATAGTTACAATAACTTCCGCTACTTTACCTGACAATATCAAGATTCCCCAAAATTTGATAGCCGTTTATATACCTAACAGACCTTGCTGATGTCATCTAATGTAAGCACTAAAATACCCATAATGCCCATAATGCACTAAAATGCCAATTAAAGAATTTTCCACAAAACTAAATCCAAACCCTATCTTCCGTAAACGAGATCAAACCAGATGAAGAAGACAGAGGAACAAAAGCCCACAAACCCAGTTCAAAAGCCCCACAAACCCAGTTCATCCCCAATTCGTTGTCGTTCTCGCCGATTCGCCTCGATTCTCGCCCTCCTCTCCCTCTCTCTCTGCACCCTCTTCCTCTATTTCGGCAGAGACAACATACCCACCTCGGAAAACCTCCTCTTAGCCCTAATTTTCATCGTCATCGCTCTCTTTTTCGCTGGCAAAAACAAGGGTTTGATTCACCAAAGCTTTTTGATTCTCTCCAAGCGACTTGGGTTCTCGCAGAACAACCACAAACCAATCCAATGGTTCATCGACGAGTTGATTTTATCGAAAAAAGACCGAAAATCGAAGCGAATTGTAAGAGAAGCGGTTGAATTTTACAGCAATGGTGATTTCTATGAAGGGGAGTTTCACAAGGGGAGGTGTAATGGGAGTGAAGTGTACAATTACTTTGTGAATGGAAGGTATGAGGGAGATTGGGTTGATGGGAGGTATGATGGGTATGGGATTGAGAGCTGGGCGAGAGGTAGTCTGCTTCGAAGACAGTATCGGCAAGGTCTCCGGCATGGTTACGGAGTTTATAGGTTTTATACAGTGGATACTGATGCAGGGGAGTGGTGTAATGGGCAGAGCCATGGTGTTGGAATGCAGAGTTGCTCCAATGGAAGCAGTTATGTTGGTGAATTCAAGTGTGGAGTCAAGCACGGCCTTGGTTCTTACCATTTTAGGTGAATTCTTCAACTTCGATTCGACTCTGTATTTGATCTGTTTTCTTGCAATATATAATTTTTTGTTTGGTGATCTGTTTTCAAAAATTAAACTACCCTTTTTTCAAAAAATATTATTGGAAGTTAGTTTGAAATTTTCAAAAATTTGTGTTGACACAAAAATGAAAACGAAGAATAGAAGGGAAGATATACTATTTGGACATTGTCAATGATTAATATAACAATGGAATTTATTGTGTTATGTTCATGATTGTATATGAATCACAGAGACACCGATATATAATATTCCTTACTAGTAAGCTAGCATCTAACCGAAATCGCATTACGGAATGAATCGAGGAATTAAAGATCACCGACGTCGAGACAAAATCTTGTGGATTTCCCCAATGAATTCCTCCATTTTCTTCTTGTGAAGGCGTTCTGCTTTGGATATTTGAAGATCGATTCTCATGAGAAGCAAATTTATGCACCTTTTCTTACTGAAAGTATTACCAGAATATGATTGTTTTGATCTGTGTAATCTTGAGAGGAATACTATTTTTTTTTTGGGGGGGGGGGGGGAAATTGTTTTGTGATTTCAGATGTTGTTTTGAAATCAATTTCATACAAAGATTTCATCTTTGTTTAGTTCATGTCATTTGATGAAAGTTTCTTGATATATGATATGAGTTTTTAGTTTTTAATTTGTACCGAAGATTTCATTTTTCTTGATTTGATCTTGATGAATACAATGTAGACTTTTTAATTATAAAATATAAATAAAAAGAATGGAATTTCCTGTTACAAATCGGTTGTGTTCATGCATTTACTTGTCATTGTATGGCATTTTAATAATCAATTTATGTCATCAAAAATATAGTTGTAGTAGTTGGTGTTAAATTTGTTGACTTTGTTCAGTTCCTTGATGTCATCGTGTTTGGAAAACTATTGAAGGAATTGAATGTTTTATATTTTTTTGACCCTATTTTAAAGCAGTTTAATAATGCACTTATGTCATCCAAAATATAGTTGTAGTAGGTGCTAATTTTGTGGATTTATGAAAAAGTAAGGGTAATATGGTCATTTTCTATAGGATACTAACGTCGTTTGTGCAAAATAGACGGAATGGGGGAATCTTGACATTGTCAGGTAAAGTAAAGGAGGTTACTGTAATTACTCAAACCACAAGGGAGGTCTTGTATTTGTCAGAAACCTCCAAGGAGGTAAATGTAATTTACCCTATATTTTATGAACCAAAACCCTCTTCTCAAATTTATTCCTTCATACACACATGCATTATTAAGAAAAATACTTTATTTAAGACTCTTATTAAATTGTTGAATACTTTCAACACACCTTATAAAGTCCAAGTAGTGAAAAGTACACATTAAATAAATAAAAAAAAAAAATACAAATCACATTATTGATTAAAACAACTGAAAACATATGTTAAATTTAACTGCACCTTGCCAAATCGATCTGTGGTCAAAACAATAATGCTAAGAAGAGATAGTAATCTTAGCATTATTGGCTGTCAAAATCCTCTCTTCCCAAATCATTGTCAATGGCTTTCCATGAATAAATTTGAAATTAGTGAGGATAATAAGATCGGACAGTGTAATATGTTTGCAGGGCAGTGAAGCCGAGAAGCACAATTGCAGCAATGACAGATATGGTAGTCCATGGATTGGTGAAATAATCACGCGGCAATGCTATCATATATTCACGCCACTTCACCTTCACTATCGTTCTAAGTCTGCGCGTGTCCAACCAAGACCTAGGGTACTTGTTAACCTTGGTACACAAATCGGAAAAACAGAAGTCCTTCAAAACAACTCCATCGCACATAGATTTGAAGAGAGTCGAAACATCTTCATGACTGCGACCCCCACCTCCACTCAAATCATATCCTATGATCTTTCTGTGATGAAGAATTTCAGCATCGTGCGAGGAATTAAGGAGACTCCTCATAAGGAAGATATATGATGCAATGCAATGTGAGGTGTCAATGCTGCATTGCTCAAAAGCAATCAGATTTCGGAAGATTGATTCTGTGGCTTCGCGTATCTCTAATAGTGGCATTTTAACAACTTCAGTTGTGAACTCTATGTCTAGGAAATTTTCTTCTGGGGCGGTGTCGGTTTTGTCTTGAAATTGAATTCCTGTCTTCAAAAGTTGTGTGGCGCAGTTTTCAAATCCATTTATTAGCAAGCGTTGACGATCATCATCATCATCATGGCGGGTTATGTCAGATATGCGAATGTGAGATTTGTGCAAACTTTTAGGCCTTTTGAGAGACGTGTGGACGTAAAATTTGTGCAAGATATCAAGTAAATGCTTACCAGAGAGTTTCGAGGATTTATTTCGAATTGCTTCGTCTCTCAAACCCAAAGCCGATTTGAAAAAGAGTAATGCTAAAGTGGCCACATTATGCTCAGTAAATGAGGATCGTACTGGTTGTGTCACATGGACTTTTATAATGTCGAACAGAGTCTCCAGGACAAAAAATGGAATCTGGTTCTCAAGTAATGCCAAATCATGTTGAAGAGTTGCAATAGTCCGAGCATTATTGATAAGGGGGTCCTCAACTTTTTCCTCCTCATGGTTCTCAATATCTGAATATTTCAAAAACAGTTCGAGCAAGAAGCAGCCATCAACTAGCAATATTTCAGCTAACTTGTACTTGTCCAAGTCTATTTTTTCTGAATAGCATCTTCGAGCTTCTCCTTCTAATTTTAGTATGGCAGTGGCACACTCCTGGAGGGTTGATTCTGCAGCTTGAGAAATTCTCATAAAAAGATGTAGCATGTATCGTTGTTTGTGCTCTTCAAAAGCTTGCATCACTTTGTTGTTATGATGAAAAGGTCCTATGGACACAATACTAGGTGTATAGGCATCTTCCTTGAGTTTTAAAAGTTTATTCGAAACTTTATATATACTCAACTTCGACGGCATTTTCACTGTAGCTAGCATATTGTTAATCGGAATTATCCAATCATCCATCTTGTTGGCTTGGTTATCATTCGACATCGTGCAGAGTAGTACTGCATATTCAAAACCAAGAACAAGAAAAGACAAAGAAAGGAAAGGTGTCACATGAAAAATCATTAAGTGAAGTTTGGCGTCACATGAAAAAATCGCATATAAAAATTTTCAGTGAAATTAATATTCGTGGGATTATTACATGTCAATGATATTAGTATAAAAAATTATATAAGTTTATGAAAAAAATTATAAATTTTATTATTAATATGTATAAAATTTTTATATATATAATTTTTTGAAAAGTTACCATGTTGTGTAATTTTTTCAATAGTCATCCTTCCAAGTTCTAAAAGCACTATAAAGGCTATTCCAATCCTAACAATCACAAATTCTCATAATTCGCAATCAAAATTGCAAATTTTCACAATCAGAGCGTATGATACACACATTTTAAAGAGTATGCCATATAAAAAAATTTACATTGAGACCTTTGAAAACTTACATATCTTATCACCATTTATTTATTTATTTATTTTTAAATGAATGCCTTTGTTGATTCTAAAGAATTCTGAGGAAAATAATATCACAAATGTGCAAATTTAAATATAGTTGTTGGGTGTAATTAGGCTTGGGGTTTTTTGTTTTACTTTGTTTCTTTTTGTTTTTTGGGTTGTTGTTGATTTGTGGAGTTTCTAAAAAATGGAGATGTCAAACATTTTTGGGATTATTACATCCAAGTTCTAAAAGCACTATACAAAATCTCATAATTCGCAATCAAAATGGCAAATTTTCACAATCAAAGCGGCAAATTTTCACAATCAAAGCGTATGATACACACATTTTAAAAAATATGCAATATAAGATTTTTTTCACATGGAAAACTTACCTATCTTATCACCATATATTTATTTATTTTTAAATGAATGCCTTTGTCAATTCTAAAGAATTCTGAGCAAAATAATATCACCAATGCTATGTACTTAAAACAAATATTCAAAAAAATTTCAAAAATTGAATTTATTTATGTAGCTTTAGAGTGTGGGCCACAAGGATGAATTTAATTCATAAATTTTAAATTCTAGACATTTTTTAAAAATATTTTTTTTGATAGGTACAATATACAAATAATATACTAACATAATTTTTATAAAATAATTTTATTTAACATGATATAACAGCAACATTCATCACATTTTCAAATTATATGAATCCCAAACGTTTGTTTATTTTTAAATAAGTGGTCCACGACAAGACACAACCATCATTCTATATACAACATTTTTGTTTTTTTTATTTGTATAGTATTATTGGGAATGATATTAGTCATCTTGAATAAATTTAATGATTTGTCGACTTTAAGAATTGCACTTATCTATCTTTTAATACACGAGATGCGTGTCAAATTTTAAAAATCTGTAAGGTGGAGTGTACCACTAGGGTGTTAATATTTTATGTTTGAAAAGTTGTAGTTTAAATAATAAATTATTAAATTAATTAATAATTTTTAATAATGTCATAAATATATTTTAATTAACAATTAATGTAATTTTATTGTTGTAGTTTTTAGAAAATTAATTTTTGCTGTTAATGTTTGCTAAAATAAAAAATTCTAACATGAGAGTATTTATAATTTTCAGAATCACAAGGAGTAATCTGTATTTTAAGTAAATTTCAAGAGTTATATTTGTAATTTACTGATATTATTATTACTTGGAATATTTTAAGGAAAATTTTTACACACCCTCTTTAGGGTGTGTATCATATGTCTAAGTTATGGCATTTGTAGTTTTTAATTATGACATATTATGATATTAGTTATAATTTGGTTATGGCATATTTATACACATTGTGGTATTAGTTATGACTCATTGTCAAACTGGGTATAATATTATTTTGGTTACGATCTAAAAAGTCATTAGTTATATCTTACGTGGGGGGGGGGGTCAGCGTATTGGCGCGTCCGCTCCTATTTCTCGGCAAAGGTTGCAACACAAACCAACTAGGCTGGGTTAGTTGGCTAAATTAAATGGATAAGCACTTATTGATTTGTAAAGAGCGGGAATGTTAACTTTTTATATCTGTTAATCAAACAACTAATAACTAACTTTCGCCAATCAAAATTTAAAAAAAAAAAAAAAAGAAGTTACAACACATTACTTGAAAATGAAAATTAATGGTCTATAATTATTAAGTAAATTTAAATCTTAACAATTTTCTTTTAAGTGTTTTTCAATTTGAATTTAAAATATGTTGTTATAGTTATTTCACAACTATTAAACATCTTCTATGCAGATTTCCAGAAAATTGAAGCAGAAAGTTCTTCGTTTGTGGCTTATTTTAGGGATGAATGCATGTGTAAGCATGAATTTACCATGAGTCAAGGTCTCGCTCCTAAATTTTTGAGCGATTCATGCAAAAATTATCATATGCGTCTAAAACATTGCGTAATAATGTCCCTATTTAATGATGTTTTGTGACCATTTAATCCCTTACTAATTAAGCGATCACACAAAGGTTTGCAGAACAAAAGAATAGTCACTAGTTAATGCACAATAGAATTAAAAGATTCGGATCTGAAAAGTATGATATATGGCCATATTACAAAATATTAAACATCTTAGAATCATATATGTCAAGCTCTAAAACCAATATAAGCGCCAAATCATGCACAAAATCTCAACCCAACATGCTAGCTATAATCTGTTCCAAAAAAAAAAAAAAAAATGCTAGCTATAATGAAAGAAAGGGAAATGCCAGACAAACAAAAAATTTATTAAAAAAAATAAAAATTATTCAAAATGATGTGATAAAATCTTATCATTTAAAATACTAAAGTCCATATCTATATGATTTATATTTTTCATAAAAATCACTGCCACATCATTCTAATTCAGAATTTGTATAAAATTTATGTTTGTGGAAAACATGGAAAGAGTACTTCCAACAACTATTTTAACGCAAGACTAGATTTACATCAAGAAGTTAATGATAAGTAATAATATCAAGTTGGCAAAAATGAAATATGGAAATCCAACTCATGAAGTTAAGAAGGCATGCTATGAATCAAGGAATATTGTTGCAAGAAATCCTTAAACAGCGAAACGAAGTAAACAAGGACATAGTAAACCTACCTCAAAAGTGTTTCAATCCTTGGTTTGAAGTCGTCTTGTTATATAAAAATTCTTTGAGTTCAGCCTCAAAGTATCTTGTGTGATCACAAAAATTCAAGAATGTTGGAAGTTATATTGAGTGTAATTGAATAAGATTGTGAAAAGGGTGGTTGGATGGTGGAGGGATGAAGAGAGAGTGGTGGACTGGTATGGCTTGGTTTGGTATATAGTAGCCTAATTTTATTTCTTGCTCTTCCTTCTTAATGCACTATATATAGACTTAGATGAATTTAAAAAGAAAAAAGATAAAGAAGTTGACTTGGATGTCAAGATAAGACATATTGGGCGGACACAATATAATTTTTTGAAAAATTGGATAATTACTCGTGCTATTTAGATTTTGATTCCTTTCATTTCACAAATGGAATGGATACTTCTATTTTATTTCTTAGGATTATGGCACTTTATTATATTTTAAAACTAACGATTTATGACTATCATGTCCATATAAGTTTTAAATTTTTCCATAACCATTTTGATTTGAAAATAAAAATTTATTGATGTGAATTATGAAATTGAAAGGCAAAAATGAAAAATTTCAGCCATAATAAATAAAGTCACAAAGGAAACTAAGGAAACTGCCCAGTCACCAAGTGCTATGCGGAATTGACCCCTCATTCATGGAAAATTTATACTATAATGTAAAGAAAAACGTTATTAGGTCTTTAGAGTTCAAACTCTTCTCAAATGCTTTTTTTTTTTTCATTTTTTTGAATTTAAAAATTTTAAAAGATACGTCATGCAACCCCCGCCCCCCCCAAAAAAAAAAAAAAAAAAAAAATTACGGAGCAGTTTAGATTCAACTCTTATGTGATAAAGTTCATAAGTATAATAAATTTGACATAGACATTACTTTTTTTAATTTTTTTTCTATGTCTAAATTTTTAATCCTTAACATTTCTACTTTTATAAGTTTTTAACTTTTTACGAAAAAATGTACAATGTGATAGAGAAATAATATGACCAAAATAATAGATGATATAACTCCAATAAGATTATATATATATATATGTTATTACAAAAAATTTGACTTTTTGCGATCATTTCAATCGTTCCAAAATTGAACTTTTGGTTTTCTTGTCATTAGAAATGCTTGAAAAGAGAAGTTCAATACATAAATGTAATTTTTAAGTACTTTTTAAAATACAATAACACTATAAATTCATAATTTATTCCCAAAAAAAAATTTAATTGTTTAAATTTATTTTATTCATGAACCCTAAAAATACATCTGGGATAAATTATGAATCGATAAGGGTGGTTCATAGCATTTTTGTTTAAAATATTTTCTTGACCATGTGGTAATTTTATTGTTGAAATTCTAGCTCAATTACTTGGGTTTAACTAGGCTATAAGTACTAAAGCCAGAGCAAAGACAAAACTTTTATTGTTGGAAGGAAAGAAAGAATTTAATTGGGTCACAAATGAATATAATTGAGTCACAAATGAATAGGTCCTCGAATTGTATGACTTCAAATGTTTTGGTTGTTGAAAGAGTGATCGCCATTTTCACATTATCAAGTTGTTTAGAATAATTTAAGTAAATATATTTTTTAAATTTTTTACAAAAATATATATATAAAAAATAAAAAAATATGACTCAAAAAAATAAAAAAATAAATAAAAATTATACTATTTTAGTTCACCACAAACCAGCTCTATGATTATTAAATCACATTATAAATCCTACACAACTCTTGCTATGTAAATAAATTTTATTGCACACACGGAATCATGCGATCATTATAATATTCTCGCTTTACCAAATTTGTCATCAGTCAACTACATGTAATTTGTCATCAGCCAAAATGTATATATATATATATATATAATTTTTTGGTACGAGGAATATAAAAATAAAAATATCAATTTTAAGGTAATGACAAAATCATGATTGTTAAGGGTCCGTTTGGGAATGGCTAATTTGGCTATTTTAGTCACAAAAGACAAAATAGGCTATTTTAGTCACAAAAAACAAAACATCACATCCAACCTATAATCATTACACTCTTCTCTTACAAAAAAAGCCAAAAAAGTCAAAAAGCCAAAAAGTCCTTCCCAAACTAGACTTTTTAGCCCAGGCTAAAATAGCCAAAAAAACCAAAAAGTCAAAAAGCCAACCTACTTCCCAAAGATGAAAATAATTTTTCTTATTTAGGCCTCTTTTGGGAAAAAAATAAAAAAGTTAATTTATTAACTTATTAACTTATTTGAGTCACATCGCCTCTTTACTTTTTTAAATATTTTTTTTTTGTAATAAATTAAAAAATCAACTTATAAGTCACTTCTTAAAATAACCCTTAAAACAAATGAAAAGAAAAACCTACATGAAGCTGGAGGTGACTTTTCGTCGTTCCCACCTTTAATTTTTGATTAATTACATTGTTAACTTTGTAATTTTAGAAAAAAAATTACTTAGGGTCAGAAAATTTTAATTTTATCATTTTTAACATCATTTTCATTTTTGTTTAAATGTATTTATTTGTCATTATCAATTATTATTTTAGATGAAAAAATAATACATTTAACTCACATTTTTATTTTACCGATTCTCCCTCAAGAAAGAAAATTGAAGATAGTGTCTATAATTTCACTCAATTTCCACTTGGGGCCAATTCACAACAGGAAGTTTAAAGAGTGCAAAGGTGTTCTTTTAAGGAACTACAATTTGGCAACACTTTCGCCTTTTTTCTTTTTTCTTTTTTTTTCAATGTAGTTATTTGACACCACTTTCAAATTTTTCAGGCACAAAGTTTGATCATTGTCAAAATTTGACAGGCCATTGATGACTTACAATTTTGATCTTTTTATGTCACATTAACTTTGACAATTTTTTCAAGGGGAAATTACATCTCAATATATGTATATATTTTTAAAATCAAATCAATAGTAAAGTTTATTAATATTAATAATTAAATTTATAATTTTTTTACTGATAACCTGCAAATATTTTGTAAAAAATTTAGTGATATGTAATTCTCTCTTCTTTTAACACGATTGTACTAGATGCTTTTAAGTACAGTGAATATTCATGTGTAACAATGTTGGAATTAATATTGAATAACTTTCATAACCACCAACTTGACTTGGTTTTAGGAAAAATTATTGGAAAAGATTATGGTACACATTTCTTAAAGGATGTGTACTATATGCATCTTATAACTAAAAAAGAAAATTACATAACTCTATACTTTTTGAGTCATAACAATAACAAAAATAAAAATAAAAAGTCATAACCAAACGTTACATGAGGCGTAACCAAACATATCAAAAAAATGTCATAACTAAAGAAGAAAATGATATAACTAAGGATGCATATGGTAAGGGGTGTGTATTATAGAATTTTCAAAAATTATATTTAGTGCTCTTAAAGTAAATATATTTAGATAGTATTTGGTTCATTTTCCATCAAAATATTCATTCATATGTTTAGTTGACTGAAAAAATAATGACAACATGCATTACAAATGAAATGATCATTTATCATTTTAAGAGAATGGTCATTCTATTCCATTTCAAACTCATTCCAATAAACCCAATAGAATATTATTGTTTCAATTTAACTTTATTAATTAAAATAATAAGATTCATTACTTTCAAGTTAATTTTTATTAAATATTTTATCTAGTGATAATGTGGAACGACTCATCCTTTCAACTACCAAAATTAATTTTTATTAGGCATGACTTTTATGAAGTAATGTGAAAGCCATTTCATTTTATTTATTTCAACAACTATATTAAATTTTTTTTTATTGCCCTCATGTACTATGGCTCTGTTTGGAATATATATTTGGGTTAAAATAATCATATAAAATAAAAATAAGTTATTTTCATTAAGGGTTGGTTTGGGATGTCCTAAAAAAGTGTACTTTTTGACTTATTGGTGGGTTTGGGTTGGGTTTGATGTGATGTGTTAGAGAGATGATGTGATTTAAATAAGATGATGTGACCTAAATAAGATAGTGACTTTTTGGCTTATTTAAGTAAATGCCAAACTAGCCCTAAATAAGATAAAATATCACATCTAATTAATAATTATTTTAATTTTTTTTATAAAAATATCACATTCAATTAATAATTATTTTAATTTTTTTAATAAAAATTAGAAAAAAAAACACAAATAAAATTTTTTAATCCTAAATTAAAATAATCAAAAAAATCAACGCACATGTTAAACGAAATCTATCTAACAAACATTTTGGCTGGCAAAGTGGTAACAAGATTTGAGCTATATGAACAGGAGCATAGGTTTACCTGGTACAAAAACGTGAACATGCATCTATCTCACTCACGTGGTCATTAGTCAATTACTTAGGTTTACTACGGATTTGGAAAGTCAGGATAATGACAAAATTGTGATTGTTTGAAAACAAGATAATTACAAAGGGTTTACTTTTCGCTTTGTCGATTCTGGTCATTTTTATTTTTTATTTTTTATTTTTTTATTGTAGGTGTTTGAAAATTGAGTTTTTTTGTAAGTTTTTTTAGTTGTAGGATATTATTGGAGAAAATTTTTTTTTTTGTTTGGGAAGATAGTTGGTTTTTTTGTGGTTGGATGTGATGTTTGTGAGAGAAAAAGTGAAATGATTATAGGGTTTGATATTGAAAGGGTAATTTATATGTTAATTGGGCCGAACTGGATAGTGGGCCATTCTGTGGGCCACAGTAAGAAGGGCCGAGTAAAAGGGCCTTGTAATTAGTCCGGTCCAGAGGAGCCTTGCAGATAGCCCGGTCCGAAAGAGCTTGGTGGTTAGCTCGATCACCTCGGTCGCGTGCGGTGACAGTTAGCTCGGTCAAACCATCTTGAGCCGAGGTATTTTTGGCTTCTACTCAGGACCTTGTTGTTCAGTAGCTCGGTCCAAGTACGCTATGGTTAGCACGGTCTACAGGCGAAGCTGAGGTACATGTTACACATAAAGTGCCGGGATAAATGTAACATGGGTATTGTTAGCTCGGTTTCATTGTCATTGGGCCATGGCAATGCTAGCTCGGTCGTTCGGACATACCATCGAGCTAGGACCATCTCACTTGGTTTAAGCAGTGAGGGGGGTGTTGAAGGATAAGCATTATCTTCTAGGAGAATAATTCCTAAGAGGACTCTGCATGGAGAAATAAGAGTTCTACTAGGATTGTGCCACACGGAACCTATAAAAGCTCACAACATCACCCATGGAGAGGTAACACAACTTTGATTCTCGAATACACAGAGTTTTTGTCTATTTGTCTATTTTGCTGACTTAGGCATCGGAGAGGTATCCAGCACACACCCACCGGCTAGCTCACGTTTGTGTTTTCAAGGAGTAAAGCGACGACGTTTAGAGGAGCGCAGACTTAATCAACAGGATTATACGAAAAGAATATTTCTTGCTCGTATAATTGGCGTCGTCTATGGGAATTTCATAAAGAGCAAAACCTCTTGATCAAGTTTTCCTCTCTAGTTGAAAGCAATGGCGCACAATGAAGACTTGCCGCAATCTGCTATTGATGGGCAAACACCGGAAGGGGGCGGGAGGCGCGAAGGTTTACCTTTTATCTCACCCATGGCGGAATTAGATCCCCAGCGAAGGAATCCGCAGAGAGAAGCAAAAGAAAGACAGGGCTCAAGTCCACACCGCTCTCAAAGCCCTGATAGACAGAGACGGAAGATGGATCCTCAGGTTCTCGAAGATCGCGTAAGAGAGCATGACGAAGTAATAAGAAGAATGGCGGCTGACATAGAGACGATGAAGCGCCAAATAAAAAGCAAAGAGGTAGCAACAAAAGAGGGGCGCAAAAGGCAACACACATTCTTGCCACTCAGAAGATCGTGACAGACAAGTCACACTATTACAGACTGAAAATAGAAGCCTCAGGTCGGGCGATACACAATCAAAGACTTCCAGGACACGCTACTCCAGGTCTGAGAGAATGAGGACTGAAAGAGCTCGAAGGAGAGAAGACACTCAGGCTCGCGACCCCCGCAGAGTCTACGCACTACAACGATTGGCTCCTAGAACACATGAGAGTGTCGAGGTTGGAATTCCAGAGCCACGCCTTGCCTATGAACCAACAGACAAAGCGTTAGCAAGGTTGCAAAGCTCACTGTTCATTCCGACAATAGAGAATGCACCATTACCCTCAGGCTTCCACCAACCCAAATTCACTACTTATGAGGAGAAGTCGGACCCCTACATACACTTGAGCCACTTTTACCAGGTTATGGTCGTGTATCGGCGAAACGAGGCTCTAATGTGTATCATGTTTCCTTCTAGCCTTGGCGACCTGGGTTTAACGTGGTTTGAAAGGCTACCAGAAGGTAGTATAGCTTCATGGGCACAACTAGCGGAGGCATTTGTAACCAGATTCAGAACAAACACCAAGACGCCAGTGGAGATTGACCAGCTTCTCTCCATAGACATAGGCGAGAAAAAAACATTGAGGTCTTACAATAACCGGTATTGGGAGACTTTTACAAACGAGGTTTGCCGGCTGGCAATAAGTTGAGGGATTCAATGACAATGACGCCGCCCTTTACTATGGAAGCCCTAATGGAGAGAGTGCACCAACACATCTAGGTAGAGGAAGATAGGGCGCGCACCGAGGCAGAGTCCAGCGTAACAAGAATACCAGACAGAAAGCCTTTGGCGAGAGTTGACACGGTTGACAAGTAGGACTGACCGCGCAAAAGTCTTTGCCCGACTGGGGGGCAATTGGGAAGGTTGGCAGGATTGGCCAACTCTTTCTAAATAAGTCTTTTCCCGACTGGGGGGCAACAAAAAAGGTTGGCAGGTTTGACCAACATTTTTTTCTTTCCTAAGCCGAGATAAGGATCTAGGCTGCAGGACGTTGGTAGGTTTGACCAACACTTTTAGCTCTTCTTCAGCCGAGATAAGGATCCGCGCTGAAGAAAGTTGGCAGGAATAAGTAACATTAAGCTCTCTCCTAAGCCGAGATAAGGATCTAGGCTGCAAGACGTTGGCAGGTTTGACCAACACTTTCCATTCTTCAGCCGAGATCAGGATTTAGGCTGGAGAAGGTTGGCCGGAATAACCAACACTTTGTTCTCTTCAGCCGAGATCAGGATCTAGGCTGGAGAGGGTTGGCTGGAAAAACCAACATTTTTGTTCTCTTCAGCCGAGATCAGGATCTAGGCTGGAGAGGGTTGGCTGGAAAAACCAACATTTTTGTTCTCTTCAGCCGAGATCAGGATCTAGGCTGAAGAGGGTTGGCAGGAATAACCAACATTTTGTTCTATTCAACTGAGATCAGGATCTAGGCTGGAGAGGGTTGGCCGAATTACCAACACTTCGTTCTCTTCAGTCGAGATCAGGATCTAGGCTGAAGAAGGTTGGCAGGTTTGACCAACAAATTTTTGAGCTCTTTGGCCGGGATGATGGTTACCTCGGCCAAAGCAGGTTGGCAGGTTTGACCAACAAATTTTTGAATTCTTCGACCGCGATGGTTATCTCGGCCAAAGCTGGTTGGCAGGGTTAGTGTAAACCGAGTTAGTCTGCTCGGCAAGACACAGAAAGAACGACTCGCCGTACGATTACAAACTCGAAGAATATATACGTTGAAGGCAAAAAAGCACGGCTATTCAAATTTTTGGCATGACGGCTGTAATAGGAGAACGGGGCTAATGGGGGCACGCCACCTGTCATTGGTAACGTCGTATCAGATATGCCAGATTAGTGGAATGATGTGCTGAGCAATTGACCAGACTTGTTGGGACTGAACGAGTTGTGAGACCGAACAAACTTCTCTAGTTCGACAGAGTTGAGCGTTTTTAGCTCGGCTAGAGGAAAGTAATCCCAATCATACTGCGCAGATGGAGTTAAGGGGCAATTGAGAGGGTAATTTATAAATAAATTGGGCTGAGCTAAGAAAGAGGCATCTTTGGAAGTTGGGCTGCACATCGAACCGAGATAAGAGCTGCTGTAGCTCGGTCTAAGAACTAACAAGCTTAGGCCAGGTGAAGTTCGAACCGAGCTATGGGCTGAGGTGTTTGGGCTTCACAAGTTGGACCTCGCCCTTGTTAGCTCGGTCAGAGATTGCTACAGTTAGCTTGGTCTAAACAGACAAAACCGAGGTAACATCAATGACGAGGGCCGAGCTATGTGTAGCTCGGCAGGGTGGCATTCATTAGATCGGCTTCTAATCAAACGGTCTGAATGGCAGGGGATTGAGATAAGTCAGTTCAACCAGGAATGTATAAACCGAGGTAAAGGGTTCAGCCATCTCACTTGGCTTGCAGTGATGAGACTCCTAGTAGGACTCTATTAAGGAGAGTAGAGTCCTACTAGGATTGTGCAAAGCCATCTCACTTGGTTGGTAGTGAGTAGGGTGTGTGATTCCTACGAGGACTCTCATAGGGAGAGTTGGAATCCTACTAGGATTGTGCCAAGCAGAGTCTATAAAAGCTCACGACCAGACCTTTGTACAGGTCTCCCAATTCTTACTCTAGAATACACAGAGCTTATTGTCTATTGTCTAGTTGCTGACTTAGGCATCGGAGGGGTTTCCGGCACACACCCGCCGGTTAGCTCACGTTTGTGTTTTCAGGTGGCAAAGCAACATTGTTTGTAGGAGCGCAAACTTGATCAACAGGATCATACGAGAAGAATTATTTCGTGCTCGTACAGATATGATATTTTGTTTGGATTTATTTTTTTTGATTTTGTAACTAATTTGTCTTTTAGTGAAAAAAAAAAAACAAACAAAAACCTAAAAATTAACTTCCCAAACAGCGCCAACTTTTAAAGGTCTTATTTATTTTTATTTTTTTATCATCATTTGATTCTTTATGTTTCAATTTTTTTCAATTTATTTTAAGTCTTCGTTTGAAATGTGGATTAATGTTTTAGCTTTTTAATTTTTTGATTATTTTAACTTGAGATTAAAAAGTCTTATTTGTAATAGACTTTTTGACTTTTTTAATTTTTGTAAGAGAAAAAATGAAATAATTATGATTTGGATGTGGTATTTTATTTTATTGGACTACAAAGTCTATTTTTTCTTTTTTTTGAATAAAATAGCCTCAACCCAACCCAAACCTTCATGCCAAACATAGCCTAAAAATTAACGTAGGTCTGAAATTAGATAAAAAATTACATATTGACAATTACGTGGTATAAAAATATTTTATTATATAAAACTCATACATTTGATACAAATCCAAATTCTAGTATAATAATATGATTTTTAGAGAAAATATCATTTTGCTCTCAAACTTTCACTCATTTTTTAATTTGACTCCTAAACTTCGCTTAATATTAATTTTACAAGCAAATTTTGAAATTTTGATCAATTTGGCTTCTACCGTCACATTCTATCTACAATTGAATGGAATGTGCTGACAGACACCAAAGTTCATTTAGAATTTCATTTTATTCCCTAAATTGTACCTTAAAAATCAATTTGCCTCCAAATATAAAAAATATTAAATTAAAATATTTAATAAATAATTTTTTTATTTCAATAATGAAAAAATTAAATTTTGAATAATATATAGTTTGCAAAAAAAATAATAAATATATATATATATATATTTTATATAAATCATCATTTAGAATTATCTTGAGATTATGAAGCATGGGTACGTCGACAAACATTTCGTACCCGTATTGGGTACTTATAGAATTTTGAAAAAAAAAATTTCCACTCAATTTTTAAATTATTATTAGTCGATCAATTCTATTGAAATTAAGTTGGGTAATAAACTAGTTATAATTGCCCACACACACATATAGGTGCCGTTTGATAACACTTACGTTTTTAATTTTCTATTTATATTACAAAAATTTTTAAAAACTCAAATAAAAACTTGTTTGGTAAAATTTTTTTTGATTTAAATCAGTGGTCTCAGTTTATAAATTTGGGCAAAAAATGTGTTTCCGTTTTGAGTTTTGAGTTTTTTTTTTTTTACCACCCAACACTAGCCACCACCCGCCACCATTTTTCAACACCGTCTTCCGCCACAACCACCCACCACCCACCCCCACCACCACCTGCCACCACCACTCACCACCCACCTGCCACCACCACCCACCACCCACCACCCGCCACCACCACCCACTTGCCACCAACTCTCCACCACCACCTACCCCTCGCCACCACACACCTACCATCTACCCCCACCACCCACAACCCGCCATACTACCATCTACTGTTCGCCACCACCACCGCCACCTACTTGCCACACCACTCACCACCCACTTGCCACACCTCCACCTACCCTCTACCGCCACCAACCACCACCAACCACTACCACCCACCTACCACCACCACCTACCACCCACTCGCTACACCTACCACCTGCCACCATCACCCACCCACCCACCCACCACCACCACCACTACCACCACCCGCTACCTACACACCACCACCCACCTGCCACCCACCACCACCACCACGCACTCCTACCACCCATCACCCGCCACCGTCACCTACCCACCCACTATCACCACCCACCACCACCCGCGCACCACCCACCACACCACCCACTTGCTATCACCCACAACCTATCACCGTCACGCACCCACCCACCACCATCACCCGCCACCTACCCACCACCACCACCCACTCGCCACCACCCACTACCACCCACCATCCGCCACCCACCTACCACCACCACCCACCACTACCACCACCACCCACTCGCCACCACCACCATCCACTCGCCACCACCACCACCACCACCCACCCGCCACCACCAGCTGCCCACCACCCACCGTCACCACTCTCACCACCGTCTTCCGCCGCCACTTGCCACCATTTGCCATTTCTCACTCTTTTTTATATTTTTTAAAATATTTTGTCAATTACCAAACGCGTTTGTAGTTTATATTTTTCTAAAAAAAAAAAAAAAAACCAGTTTATAAAATTTTTGTAAATATAAACTGAAAATGTAAACGTTACCAAACACACCCATAGTAATTAAAAAAATTTCGGCTCAATAAGTTTGGATCGATTCGGAATAATTTGAGACCTATGAAGCACAGGTGTAGATATGAGTACTAGTATTAGTATGATGCGGATACGTCGACGCGGTAAAATCTCCCAAAAAAAAGAAAAAAAGGATACGGAGAAGGCTTAATATATTTGTAAAAATATTTGTTTTTAATTTGGAATAAAATAAAAAATTGATTAAATGGTTTAATTTGTTAAATCCAACATATAATTGACATTTAATACCAAAAGTACAGGTATAAGATAAACTAAAATTAAATATCATTATATTAAATAACTTACAAATCATAACTTTATTTTAAAACCATGCTAAACACAAAACTAAAAATGAAAAAAAAAAGTCTAGTAAAAAGAATTTTATCTTTGTAATAAAAGAAAATATTATTTTGATTGAGGTACAACACTTGGATATATACTAGATATGTTTGGGTATGCCAACAATTAAGAAGAAAAATTTTAAGTACGTGTTTTGTGAACCCGATACGTATGCAAAAATACCATACGCAAGTACCTGGTATGGGTACAACATTTTTGTCAAATTATCCATAATTCGTAGTTTCAAGATAATTTTAAATGAGAATTTTTATATTTTTTATTATTTTTTTGCAAAGTATATATTATTTAAAATTTAATTTTTTCATTATTGAGATAAAAATTATTTATTAAATATTTAAATTAATTTTTTTTTTTATATTTGGGGGCAATTTCATTTTTCAGGTATAATTTGGAGATAAAATAAAATTTCAAATGAATTTTGGTGTCACGTCAGTACATTCCGTCCAATTGTAGACGGAATGTGACGGCTATGGTCAAATTGATTAAAATTTTGAAAATTTAGATGTAAAATTGATATTAATTGAAATTTGGAGGGTAAATTAAAAAACGTGCAAAAGTTTGGGGCAAATGATATTTTCTCTAATTTTTATGTCACGTAACAGTTAACATATCATTTTCTATTTAATTTTAAAATAAATTAAGAAATACTTAAAATATAAAGAGTTAAAAGTGAAAAAAAATAAATAAAAACTTCAATGATCAAAGTAAAAGAACAGCCAAACATAAAATAAATCTTTGCTAGCATCCCTAGCCCATATCATTTTGGAAGACAACTTTGGTTTTTCGAGGTAATAAGGTCAGAGCTATGACAAAATTGCATGTGGTTGTTGGGGAAAAAAAAAATTGAAAAAGAAGAAGATTTTAAGGACTATTTTTAAAGAGAGTTTTTTTGATAAATCTATTTTCTAAGAATTTTATTCCATCCAATCTATATTCTTTTTGACTATTCCATTAGGTCCTATTTGAGATAAGAAGACCAAAATACCATTTTCATCTACTTATGTTCCATTTAGTTCACATTATTTTCTTATGTTTCAATAAGTCCTATGGGTGACATAATTACCAAAATACCCCTAATATGAATGTTCACACCGTCAATGTGAATGTTTATATCGTCAATGTGTATTGGCCTGGCCCATGTCGATCCTCGTGGGTGCCCGAAAAAATTCGAGTCGGGTCGGGGCGGGCCCGACCCATTAACAATGTGAATATTCACATTAACATGTTGACATTCACATTAATAGGAGTGTAAAATTGGCCCGCGTCCCGTGGCGGCGCGAAACCTGTCCATGGGCGGCCCAGGGCGGGCTCGGTCTGGCCCGTTGACAATGTGAATATTTATGTTGATATGTTAACATTCACATTGATAAGAGTATAAAATTAGCCTGCGGCCCGGGGCGGGCCCGGCCTGACTCGTTGACAATGTGAATATTCACATTGACATGTTAACATTCACATTGATAGGAGTGTAAAATTAGCCTGCGCCTCGTGGCTGCCCGAAACCCGCCCACGGCCCGTGGGCGGCCCGGGGCGGGCCCGACCCGGCCTGTTGACAATGTGAATATTCACATTGACATATTAACATTCATATTGATAAGAGTATAAAATTGGCTAACGGCCCAAGGCTGGCCCGGCCCGGCCCGTTGACAATGTGAATATTTACATTGACATGTTAACATTCACATTGATAGGAGTGTAAAATTAGCTCGTGCCTCATGGCTGCCTGAAACCCGCTCACGGCCCGTGGGCGACCTGGGGCGAGCCTGGCCATTTTTTTTTAATTCTTTTTAATTTTTTCTACCAAAATTTTATTATTTTCCACAAAAAAAGACACTAGGCCTCGGCGCGGGCTAGGCCTCGGACTGAGCCTTGAATGGGCCTTAACCGGGCCGATGGGCCGGGCCAGGCTTCAAAGTGATGGCCCAGGCCTTAGCCTAGGGTTTCGGACTAGGCTCGAGCCTGGGCCCAAACGAGCCTTTCTCGGGTCGGCCCACGGGCCAAAAAATTAGGCCTAGGCCCTAGCCCTAGCACAAGGGTATTCGGGCTTTGGATGGGCCGATGGATCGAGCCTCGGGCCGGACCGGTGGGCCTGGGCCTAGCCTCGAGCTTAGGTCGAGCTTGGGCGGGCCTGGCCATTTTTTTTTAAATTCTTTTTAATTTTTTCTACCAAAATTTTATTATTTTCCACAAAAAAATACATTGCGCCTCGGGCGGGCTGGGCCTCGGATTGAGCCTTGAATGGGCCTTAAGCGGACCGATGGGCCGGGCCGGGCTTCAAAGTGATGACTTAGGTCATAACCTAGGGTCTCGGACATGCTCGGACCCGGACCCAAACGAGCCTGCCCCGGGCCGTGGGCGGGCTTCGGGCAGCCCACAGGCTGCGGGCCAATTCTACATTCCTATCAATGTGTATTTTAACATGTCAATGTGAATATTCACATTGTCAACGGGCCGGGCCGGGCCTACCCCGGGCCGCGAGCAAGTTTCGAGCAGCGGACAAATTTTATACTCCTATCAATGTTAATGTTAACATGTCAATGTAAATATTCACATTGTCACGGGTCGGGCCAAGCCCGCCTCGGGCTGCGGTCGGGCTTCGGGCCGTCCATGGGTTGCGGGCCAATTTTACACTCTTATCAATGTGAATATTAACATGTCAATGTGAATATTCACATTGTCAACGGGTCGGGTTGGGCCCGCCCTAGGCCGCTGGCCAATTTTATACTCTTATCAATGTGAATGTTAACATGTCAATGTGAATATTCACATTGTCAACAGGCCAGGTCGGGCCGCCCGGGCCGCCCACGGCCGTAGGCGGGTTTTCGGCAGCCACGAGGCGCGGGCTAATTTTACACTCCTATCAATATGAATGTTAACATGTCAATATGAATATTCACATTGTTAACAAGCCGGGCCGGGCCGCCCCGGGCCGCCCACGGGCCGTGGGCGGGTTTCGGGCCGCCCACGGGCCGTGGGCGGGTTTCGGGCAGCCACGAGGCGCAGGCTAATTTTACACTCCTATCAATGTGAATGTTAACATGTCAATGTGAATATTCACATTGTCAACGAGTCAGGCCGGGCCCGCCCCGGGCCGCAGGCTAATTTTATACTCTTATCAATGTGAATGTTAACATGTCAATGTGAATATTCACATTGTCAACGGGCCGGACCGGGCTCGTCCATTGGCCGCGGGCGGGTTTTGGGCCGCCACGGGACGCGGACCAATTTTACACTCCTATTAATGTGAATGTTAACATGTCAATGTGAATATTCACATTGTCAACGGGCTGGACCCGCCTCGGCTCGTGGGCGGGTTTCGGGCCGCCCACGGGCCAATTTTACATCCTACCAATGTGAATTTTAAAATATGAATGTTCACATCATAAAATTGCTAATAGTTCAAAAAATATTTATAAGGGTATCAAAATTAAATATAAGGGTATAAGTGTCCAAGAAAATAGTGTAAATCAAGAAAAAAGAACTTTATGGAATAAAACTATACATACTTGGGACTAAATGGGTTAAAAAATTCGTTCATGGACTTTTTGGATTAAAACACTTCTAAATAGGATTTATCAATAATTTTCCCATTTTTAAAAGATAGTTAAAGGTTAATTTTTTTATTTTGTTTTAAATTTTTTAAAAAAATATGTAAAAAAATGAAAAATGTAACCCAAAATAGATTATAAACTAGAAAGTGCCTTTTAACTAAAAACTTACTTTCCAAATAACAAATAAAAATGACGAGTTTACATTAGCAGCCCTTATGATTGTCATTTTGGTTGGAAATATTATGATATACATATTTTAAAAGGTATATCATATATATATATATATATTATAATTAAAAAAATTTACATAATTTAATTTTTTGAGTTATAACTATAAAAAAAAATGTCATAACTAAATACAATATGAAGTATAACTAAAAAAATGATGAATTATAACTAAAATAATATCATAATTAAAGAAAATTAGTAATAATTAAAAAAATGACATAATTAAAAATACATATAGTATATCTTTTTTAGAAAGAGTGTATATTAGAATTTTTTCATTTTGAAAGACAAGTAGGCTTATGACTTGGGTTTACGAAAATAAAACATGAATGGTTTGTTTCAGACTGAACATTGTTTCAAAAAAAATGCAAAATGCAAAATGTAAAATGCTTCTTTTATTAGCTAGGACATCCGGTTAAAATATATATATATATATATATAATTGTTTCATTAATGCAAAATGCTTCTTTTATTAGCTAGGACATCCGGTTAAAATATATATATATATATATATATATAATTGTTTCATTAATGCAAAATGCTTCTTTTCTTTTTTCCTTTTTAGGAATTAATAAAACAAAAACAAGCCACTTACTGCAAAAGTCGTTTGCTTGGTGGAAATGTTTTAAAAATTAGATTGTTGAGCAAATTAGCAAAATGACCAGATTAAGGGTTAATAGTTTAACTGTCGTGTCAAACAAGATGAAATCGTAATATCATAATTACTTCATAAATATATTAAAAGTTATAAATTAATAAAAGTATAAGAGTTAAAGTTATAATATATTATTATATAACATAAAATTTTCAAAATATTCCTTTTAATAATGTTTTTTAATTATTTAATTTAAAAACATATCATAAATACACAAAAATATAGTTTAATGATATTTTAAAATATAGACTTAATGAGTCCATATTAATTAAAAGGGTAGATTACATTGACACTTCTTGAGGTTTATATTTATTACAGTTCTCTTCTCAAATTTGGGAAATTACACTGACCCCATTGTCAGTGTAATTATTTGACGGTGTTAACTTTTAAGTTAAAATGACATATTTACCCTTAACCTTTACATATACTTTAAAGGGTAAATTACATTGATACCTCATGAGGTTTTAATTTAATATGAATCCTCCCCTGACATTTAAAAAAAAAAAACTAATTTAATAAAAATAAATATGAAGAAATATATTAAATTTGTAAAAAATTATTTCTAACCACTCGAAAGATAAAAATTATATAAAATCATAATTATTTTTTATTTTTTATTTCTTAACCAAATTAATTTTTAATTTTTAAATTTTTTTTTCTAAAAATCAAACCATACACAGCCTAAGAATCTTTTGATAAATGATTTCTTAAGTTGGTAACTTATTTAATTATTTGTTAATTTTACGATATTTTTACCATCTGAGGCCTGTTTGGTAACCATTTCGTTTTCAATTTTCAATTTATATTTACAAAAATTTTAAAAACCGTCATAAAAATTTGTTTGATAATTTTTTTGGTTTATAAATGGTTGTCTCAGTTTGTAAATTTGAGGAAAAACCATAAATTTAAAAAACGATTTTACGTTGGTTTTTAAACAGAAATTTAAAAATTTGATTAACAAAATTTTTTTTCAATTAATTTTTTTTCAAATAATTTTTTTCCCGATTAATTTTTTTTTCAATGAATTTTTTTTTTCAACTAATACTAACTGGAGGGGGCAATTGGTAATGCTACTTTAAACCTTGGGGATGGGATTGTAATTTCTAAAATGTGAGGGGTGTCAATGTAATTTACCAAGTGAGGGCAAAATTGGTATTTAAAAAAATTAAATTGCTGACATCAGCAAAATCAGTTAGTTGACTTAACAGTCAACTAACTGAGGGAGCAATCTGTAATGAAACTTTAAACCTCAGGAAGGGGGATGTAATTTTCAAAAGCTGATGAGAGGAACTGTAATAAATATAAATCTTAGAGGGTGTCAATGTAATTTACCCTAATTAAAAATAATACGACCTCAATAGAAGTTGCATTTGATTGAGGCAATACAAAAATACAGTGGCTACTTGAATGAAAATCAAGACCAATCCATATAGGTGGAAGCCTGGAAGGGTAATGGAACCCAATCCCACAACCTTTGTAACGCCCATTTTTTTTTTTTTTTTTTGGTATTATGCACTGTTGCTCATTAATAAATTATTACTTTTTAAATCATCAATCAATAATCTCACCCATGCAATTTTATTACAAAATTACGTAAATTTTCATAAAGTAATCTCACAAAAAAATTATGTAATTAAAGGTATATACGGTACGAGATAAGCTCATCTTCATGCCTCATCTCTCCATATTTCTCCATACTTTTGTTGTAGATTTCAATCTGAATCCGCATGAATGATCCGAATCGTTTATCTCATAAGTCTTGTAATGAAGGTCATCTATATAAAAAATTAACTTCATCAAAAAATTGTAAATATAAAAATAAATTTCATTTTATTTTATAAAATGAATGGTAAATATAATTAAATTTAAACCATCTATTTTATAAAACAAAATGTATCTTGTTCCCATATTTATGTTTGCTCGATGAAACTAATTTTTTGTATAGATGACCTTCATTGCAAGGCATACGAAATATACAGTTCGAATCATTAGTGCCGGTCCGAATTAAGACCTATAAAAAAAGTATGAAAAAATATGAAGAGATGAAATATGTACACACCCCACCACAGAATTTTCCCAATTAATGCAAATGTTGTTTGTTGTTATATGGTCATTTCCAAATATCACGAAAATAAACCGCGCATGACCTAAATCACACGGGATAAAGTGAAATTTGCCTCTTTTTCTTTTCCTTTTTTTTTGAAAAATTAAAAATTTGTTTGATAAAAATAAACAAAAAAGATATATTTTTAAATTTTAAAAAATTATTTTTACTCCTAAAAAAAAGTAAAACCATATGACAGTTATTGAATTTTCTATTATTCATTTTTTTATCAAATTAATTTATAATTTTCTTAAAAACAATTGACGAAACAAATTCTCAAAATAGTCTAAACTGATTCGCAGTTCGCTTATAGTGCACACAAATGGCAGGCTCAACAATGCTAATTTTTATTTAATTTTTGCTTAGAATTTGTGTAATATATTTTTAATTCAACAATGGTAGGTTTATCTATTCTTAGACATAAAGGTTTATCTATTTATTTACGAAAAATTATTTATTCCTACAAAAATTTCTTACAAAAGTACTCTTTTACATACTTTTACTTGTAAGAATCTGTGAAAAATTTTTAATTCAACAATGGTAGGTTTATCTATTCTTAGACATAAAGGTTTATCTATTTATTTACGAAAAATTATTTATTCCTACAAAAAATTCTTACAAAAGTACTCTTTTACATACTTTTACCTGTAAGAATCTGTGAAAAAAATGTTTTTATAAGGCTCAGTTTGATTAGAATAAAAATGGTAGAAAGTGAAATAAATGAGAATTTTTTTTTTTTTTTAAAATCTAAGTTTGTTCAGTATGAAAGTGGTGAAAATTACAAGAAAATTAATTTTTGTACAACTCATACTAGCATGGTAACTAAGCTTTTAATTTCTGCAAAAAATATAAGAAAAGACAAGAAAGTTTAAATTTGTTATAAAAGTAGGAGATTATTTCATTTTTACCCCTATATTTTGTCACGATTTTTAATGACCCCCCAGACTACTCTTATTTTCACGTGTACCCCTATACTATTTAAGTTACTATCAATTTTGCCCTTGCTGTCAGATTTGAAATAGAAAAAGTTAAAAAAAATTACATTTTGGCCCCAAATTTCAAAAGAAAGATGCAGACCCACCCTTTTTCCTACCAGCAAACCACCACCAGCAACCACCACTTCAAGCCCTTCTATCTCCTTTGTAATAACTCCGTTTCGCCTCATTTTTTCGTCGTTGGATTCAACTCACGGTCTAATTTTCGTATCTGTCACGACCCAAACCCGCCCCTATGAGTTTAACGTCGTAAACGGCTAGTAATCCTTGGATTACCAAAGGCCTCTTAACAGAAAGACATATTATAAGGGGCTGCGGAAGTAAATATAGAAATATACATTGTCCATAGAGCTGTGTTAACATATATGAGACAGAAGTCTTTAAAACAAACTTATATATGTGTGTGTGTATGTGTGTGTGTGTGTGACGTCATAAATACACTAGTCTTATGTCACCAAAGCCACATGTTCAGAACTTTTCAAAACATATTCAAACAAAACTTAAACATAAGAAGGTACAAAAGAAATTCCCAAGACTCAAAAACTTGATTAGATCTCAAAAGAGAACCTCCATGGGAGGCATGATGGCTGGCTGACACCAAAACTTGCCAAGCCGCAACTTAGGCCTAGTCACGCGCCTGCTCACCTACATACATAATAAATAAATAGTGAACGAGAACCCAGTGAATAATAATGAAGTAAAGGGTTTTGATGAATGATGATGTCCATAACATAGTCATAAAATCAGAATTTATATCAGAAAACAGATTTACATTCACATTCTTTTTCAAGTCAATAACAAAGATCAGAATACATACTTAATCTCACATCCGTTAGCGCTAACAGATCATATACAAAGCATCAAGGGTCATACTTGTCAGTTCCATATAAGAACCTCTGGCCGGGTACGAATGTCAGTTCCATAAAGGAATCTCCAGACTAGGTACGGATAACTTGTCAGTTCCATAAAGGAACCTCCGGCTGGGTACAGATAACTTGTCAGTTCCACAAAGGAACCTCCGGACTGGGAATGGATAACACCCTTGAGCCATGGAATTGTTGCCATAAATACTTTTCAAAATATGGACAATCATTCATTTATACAAAGCATAGCATTTTAGAAGAATAATCCTTTCATATCATCAGAAAATAATTAAAGTCAAATACAACTTTACAGAGTAATTCACTACAAGAAATTGCATTTTTTGCAACGCAACAAAATATGTTGCTAAAAGGGAAAATTCGTCGGCAAAGAGTTTTGCCGACACACCAAGCTACGTTGGCAACCCGTAGGCAAAAGTGAATCGGCAAAAGTTTTTGCCGACGAAATTATCATTGCGTTGGTAAAAGTAATACATTTAGCGACGAACATAGTCGTCGATAAAAGTCTTCATCCATCGTCGGCAATTTACCTTGCGTCGCTAAAAGTCATTCAAATATGATGATTGTGTGGCACTTTTCGCGACACAAATTTGCATGGGCAAAAAATATACTTTTAACAACAAAATATGCGTCGGCAAAAGTAAACTTTTGGCGACACATTTACGTCGGTAAATGTTGTCATTTGCCTACGATTTGTTTGTCGATAAAACTTCACTTTTGGCAACGACAAATTAGCATTGGCAAAAAATACACATTTAGCAACACAATATGAGTGGGCAAAAATAAACTTTTGGCAACACATTTATGTCGATAAATATTGCCATTTACTGACGATTTGTTTGTCGATAAATGTTTACTTTTGACAACGACAAATTGGCATTGGCAAAAAATATACTTCTAGCAACACAATATGAGTGGGCAAAAATAAACTTTTTGCGACACATTTACTAACAAAAATAATTGAAAATAATTTATATATTTTTATAAGATTTACAGATTTACAAGAGGCATCCCTCAGGCACCACTATTACAAACTAATAACATTGATATGAAATCATCTAAAGTTGATGTGCAAGCAAAAAAACCACTACTGATACTGCTTTTAGAAGCAATGTATAAAACCTAAAAATGTAAAGTCACTAAAATACCCAAATACATCCAAATTGTGAACCCACATTAGAAACAACAAATAACAAAATGAAAACATGAAACTAACAAAGATAGGCAAAACGGCATGAAAATCACCCACAAACTTATCCAGCAGACCAACATCTAGTAGCAGCCGCCTCATAGCAACATTGTAGCAGCAGCAGCCCAGCAAGTATAAGTATAATGCTCCCATTATAAGTATAAGCAAATCTTACTTTGTCCATAGTATAAGTATAATGCTCCCATAGATGAGTACAAAGCCTTGCTCCACCCATTTGCCATAAAGCCCAAACAGCCTGACCTCAGTCAGGAGATGTTTTTGCCCATATATCTGACACCTGATGTGCAACCCAACCATTTGCTTCATAGTTCACCTGTAACATTCCGTGACTAAATAAAAACAATAGTGTTTATAAAGAATATAGAATGCTTAAATAGAACAATTTATCATGGAAAACACCAATCACAGAGTTCATCCTGGGTCTTGACCTACCTAACTACTTTGATGTACAAATTTTATATGCATACATACATAGTTTTTACCTATTCAGTCTTTCAAAAAAAATAAAAAATACTAAGCTCCAAATGATGGCTTGCAGAAAAACAAATATACATATATACACAATACCACATGTGATCACACAAAATGAATAAAACAACAGTTCATAAGGACCATTAATGTTTGATAAGTAAAAGATATTCTTACTTTGGCAGTTTTACTTCCATTGACGGACAGAGACAAAATGTAATCAAACAAGGGCTCCTGGCACCCATGAAGGTTGCATGGAAGGGAGGGCCAATAGTTCATTTGAAGATTAATATTCAAGTGTTGAGCGCCACTGGAGAGTTAAAAAGGAAAAGGTCACATTAGTGGATGCAAAAATACATATGCTTTTTTTTATCAACAGGAAGCAGAGAAATTATGTTACATTAGAAGACTAATATAAAATGAAGTACAGATTGAAAGGCAATATTGCTATTTTTATGTCTTAAAAATTCTATCTTTCCAACTCTCTCCCATCTCTCTTAGAAGCTAATTTCTTAAAAGGGAAGAAAAAAAGAAAGAAGATTTCACTATGCACTTGCATCAAGGAGAAAATTACAAGATACCATGCACAGAGAGAGAGAGAGAGAGAGAGAGAGAGAGCTTACTCCCATGCTTGCTCAATATCCTTGTTCCATATTCCCTGCAAGTTTGCCACTTGAGTTCCAGGCCGTGAACAGGAAATAAGTAGATATCAACCATACTGGAACAAAAGCTCCACTAAAGAGGGATCTTCATCAGTTCGAAAAGATTTCACCCTCTCTGTAGTTGAAACCATCTTATCTTCACTATTTTCTGAAAACAGATCAGTCGCAGAGGACAAATGTTTCTTCCTATCTAAACACCCATTTTCTCCAACATTCTTTGAGCTTTTCGAAAGTTGCAGTGAGACACGATGAAAAAGGTTTTGATATTCAACCGGGGCAACTTCTTTCCATGATAATCTAATTTTTACCATTTACACTCGAATGATGATGTAGTTTGCTGTCTAGAGATACCATAAAGGAGAGAGACCTTGATTTGCTTCCTGAAATCTTTGTCACGATCACTTGATCAGGATTTGAGGCAAAATGTTCCCTCACGAATTCAACTTCACCTACAGAATATTTCACTTTCGTAGTTGCAGTATCCAAGTCCAGTACTCGCAAATATGTTTCTTCAATATATGAAGCATGAGAATCATCGAATTCTAGCTTGATATCACCCAGAAGTTGGTAAACCTTCACATCATCACAGGACAATTACAAGGATATGGGGGTAAAGATTATAGAAAATATGAAATTTCACAAAGGATCAGGAATACTACCCATATAAACACTGCATACCTGGTAAACAAAGCTTGTGCATCAAATATAACACAATGTCAATTACAACTCAGATGTAAGCTAGATTTAATGGATGTAGAAAGGTCCAAATTAACCAAATTTCACGTAAATATCTCTTGGTATTTTATTTGAATCACCTTGGGTGTTCTAATTTTGTTTGTAGATGCTCATTGAAAACTTTCCCATGTACAATGGTGCAAATCCACAACTATATGAGCTTTACAAGGAGATTGTTTAAGTGAAAAACTGAAACAGAACATAGTCAGTTTGCATAAAGTATCCAATCATCCAATTATGGAAGTTTAACCACAGAATTAGTTGTGAATGCTCACCCACCAATAATAACATTGACAAGGCCCAAGGTTTGAATCCTATTTTTGGATCATGGATTTGGATAGGGATTTAGAAATCCATGATCCAAACACAGCGTTAATGTAATGTTTCAATGCCTCCATCAACCGGAACTTCTAATTTGGCTTGAACTGCTTCGAGGATTTAATTACGGACAGATGCTACAGTAATAGCATATTTTTGTATATAATATCCAAGTGGTTCAATAAAAAATGATTCTATCATTTCTATATCTGCAATTCAATATAGATGAATATATACTACATATATATTTTTGTCCTTTTATCATTTTTTTCATGTAAGTTGTAGGATTCTATCGATTTTGTTAGATAGAATATCCATTGGAATCTAATCCGAATGACAAAAATTACAACCAAACACTAGAATGTGAGTCCCAATAATTAAGAATTTCAATCTTATGCTATAATCTGCCCAATAAGACAGGCCACTAATGTTTGAGCTATCCTCAACTACACCAAATACATTGAACTAATCTCAATTCAAGTCCAAGACATACAAATACATTGAACTAATCTACTTTAACCATTTAAAGTTGAGTTTGGATCTTGGAATTATGAAGAGGAAAGGAAAAAAATGGAAAAAAAAAAATCTTGGATTTGTGGAGTGAACAGAAAAAGAAAGGAAAAATGAGAAGAAATTGAAAAAATATATATATATATAATTTCAGTTTCATTTTCCTTTCCCATGACAATGCAAGATCCAAACATAGCTTAAGGAATCCTTGTTTGGTATCATGCTATTTTAGTAATTTTTAATTTTTTAATTAAAATATGAAGTAAAAAATTATGTTTAGGATGACTTTTTTTTAATTTTTTCTGAAAAAATGTGAGAAAATTTGACTTTTTTTATATAATTTGTCAAGTTTTTTAACTTTTTTTTAATAAGTTTTAGGCTAAAAAGTGATGCTCATTCAGTGTAATATTGCTATCCATTTTATTATAAAAATACATGTAGGAAGGGTAAAGAACCAAAATGTCAAATGCTAAAATATTGAAGAACTCAAAATCCAAGATAAAGAACAAACTTCAAATCTTGAAAATAAACAATAATAGTATATCAAACAAGACTCAAAAGCACTGTCATCTCTTCCCTTTCTATCATTTCTAGGCAACCAAACAACAACAGAGCAAATTGGGATATACTGTTACGTTTACCATTGTGATTGAGAGTCTTGAATTGAACACTGATATTTGTATATGTTTCAGACAGTAAGGGGAAACCATAACAGCATAACTTATTATGAAACTCCTACATCAAAGTCTACATTCAGTCATAGTAACAAATCTGAGTGGCAGATGCTGATTTTTCTAAACCATTCTTAATTTAAAACCACACTGATTCAAGCTGACTGTGAAACCCACATTAATCTGGTTTATTCAGTTCATTTAGAATGATGCTCAGGAACAGAACACACCAATTATTTATTTATTGGGAAGGGACAAATAACTCAAGCACAATGCTCTTTCAATTCAATTCTCTACAAATCAAAGAATAGGGTTTTACGAACCCCCCAATAATTCATAAATATATATATAATATACATGCAAAACCAAAATCAAAATAACGCGTAAAATATACCTAAAAATTAACATGTACCAAATCACTCCAATAAAATCTTTGAAAAATACTCACTGTTTAATTCTGGAATCTCTTTCTTCTCTCTATGGGACCTGAGATCAATAAATAGTCTTTGATGCTTCATATCAAAATAAACAGCAACTAAAATCCGATCGTGGACATGTCCCACATGTGTGTGAGATCTGATCCAATGGAGTGGAGCATTCCACAAGTGGACATGTCCCTATTGATCCCTGATCATCAATGAGCATTCTTAGTTTCTGTTGTTGCAAAGTACAGAAACCACTAGATAATGAAGCATAAGCATGCGAATATTCTTATCCACTTACCCATTTTCTGAAATTCAACGTGGTTGGACTTGTTATGTGATTCATTAATATCCAAATCCTGTTCAATTTGATAGAGTTCCAAAAGATCAACACAAAAATATTTCAAGATGTGTGCAATTATGAATTTCTAGAAAATTTTAAACATCACCATGGCATCAATGTCCAAGACTTTCTTGACTTCCATTAGTTTTTTCTCAGTCAGATCAGAATGGATCACACGTTTGCCTGTGACATTTAACGCCAAAAAGTTTTAAAAAGCATTTAAAATTTTTTTAAAAAATAGAACTTAAAATTTGACTGAACATACCTAGCCTCCGGTTGCTTTTGGCATCAAGAAACCCATCATGGGTTGTTATCACCTTCATCAGCCATGTCAACCATTATCATCACAATTCTGCTGCTTATCTGTCAAAAGAACTAATGTCATTCACATTTCAAACTTCAGAGAATACTGGAAACACCTAATATGTAAACAAGCTGAACCAGCCGAGCACAAAGACATGTAATTACCTATTGGTGCGACTATGTATTGGTTATCTTGCGAATGGCTAACCTAAAGTGGGTTACAAATTGACAAGTAGTTAACTAAACACTTGTTCTATATGGTAAATCAAGCTTTCAGCAGTTAGTGAAGCTCATGGAGAACAAACAGTAAAGAAATGTTAACACAGTACCTCACTGACAGATTCAGAATTCTCATCCCTTTGTACAAAATCAGCTCCCAAGCTCACATCATCGTCTTGAATGTCATCATTTTCATCTTCACAAGGATCAAGCATACTCTTAACCTACATAATTTCCAATTACAAAACTCAAAATTTGAACAAGGGATCCAAGTGTCTCACTGTTCCTGCAATCTTATATCTTTACCTTGAGCTCTAATACAAAATGTTTGTTGTTGACATTCCCAACCTCTCAATTTTCAAAGGATTTTTAGTCCATGGGCTATGAGCTTCTTGTTCTATGCAGTTTCTGAAGAATGGAGGCTCAAAATCCACAGGCTGCAAGATCAATAAGTCAGTGATCATGCTTTTCGTGGTCAAATATGAATAGACAAAAATAAGGATTTTTAGATGCATTATTGGACAGACTAGTGACAAGCCAGAACACCCCAAAATCTGTAAGATTCAGATGATGCTTTATCTTTGTTAGCTTTTTCCATTCCAGCAGTTTTGCAATTTGAAAAATACATAATTCTAACCGCGTGAAAAAATGACAAAAGTAACATAAAACATTTTAATGCTATAGCTCAAAACTTGAATCAAAGCAAATCATTATATATATATATATATATATTTTTTTTATCAGCAAAAAAAGCTTTATTAATATAATAGCACAAAACATGCGTAAATTACATCAATAAAGCGGGGGAGTGCACAAAGCATCATAGCTAACCTTCACGATCCCAACTAGGTTGGCACCGCAAAGGAAGCACATTCATTTGCTAGCACTACCCCAAGATTGGTGAGAAACCAATCAGAAGCAACCAAATAAGATAAAGAAAGAAAAAACAACAAACATCCAACATAGCAACAACACCCAATTCAACTGCAACCAATCAACCAAAACAACAGCAGCAATCAGCAACAATCTACCAGACGAGCAGCAGACTACCCCAACCAAGACACTACCAGCCAAACCAAAGTAGCCTCTTACAGCAACCAGACCAGCCTCCAGCAGCAACTGCAACCAAGAACAACAGCAACAGCTTCCCCTGCCACAGCAATACACCAGTAAATTGCCCAAATTTACTCTTAGCATCACAGCAGCAAGCACACCAGCAAATTTACTCTTAGCATCACAGCAGCAAGCACACTACAGCAGAACATTCAGCAGCAAGCAAAACACTACAGCAGAACACAGAATTGAGGAAGGTGCCTCCTGCATGCTAATTAAACCACCATGCTCAGGTTCAGACAAAAACTCCATCAACACAACTCCAAGCCAATGAGTTCCATCAGCAGCCAACTTACAGGCAGGAGCCTTAAGACTAAACCAAATATAACAGTAGCATCCTTGAGCTAAGCCAAGCAGATCAGTAAACTCCCTTTGTGATAAAGCCAAAACAGATCAGCAGGCATAGCATGCACAACTCCAAACCAATGATACACAGTAGATCCCAAATACAAGCATTGGACCTCCAAAGCCCTGAGGACCACCCTTATGACTGATGCAGTACTACACCAAAAAACAGGAACAGACCCACACTACTGCTCCATTAACCCAAGCACCTTCTCACCAGACATCACAGCAGCTGCAGATCAACAATACAACAAAGCAGGGTAGAACAAAACTCCCTGAGACACCAGACTACACGCATCAAGGCAACAAACAATCAAATGCAACAAAACAGAAGCAGAACAACAGAAAGCCTCCATACAGCAACAGATCAAACTCCCCTGTACCTCACCTTTCAGGATATCACCCCAACTAAACTAACAACAATCAAAACAGCCACCACACTAGCAGCAGACCAGGAATCCAGCAAGCACCTCCACTCTGCCACCTTTAAAATCAAGAGGACCCAATACACCCCAGTGAAGAACTAAGGTGCCACTAGTATTTACCAGTGTACTTACACTTGTGATATCCTGAAAGGTGAGGTGCTATTTACAAAATGGAAAAGAGTAAGTACACTTGTGATATCTTGAAAGGTGAGGTGATATTTACAAGTGTACTTACTCTTTTCCATTTTGTATCCCACCCCAGTGAAGAACTAAGGTGCCACTAGTATTAGTGACCTGCATAGCTATTTCTGATACAGAACCTGAAGTAGGAGCACTAACAACCACCTGTTCAATTGGATAGGATACAAGAATCTCATGTTGAATACATTATCTATCTGAAAGATTCAGGTATTTGAATTCATCTAAACCCAACAAAATTTTTGGTGTCAATTACAAATGCAAAAGCCTATGGTGTTAACACCTGTAATTTCGTATTTCCATCAAGGTTGAACTTTCTGTAAGTTGCTACAATGAAAGAAATAGTCAAAATCAACTGACATCCAAACCAGTAACTCAAATCATCGTTTGTAATATCTGTCATTGCTCTTCATATTGAAAAATTTTCAACCAAAATGGAAAAAACTCAAAAGCTGATTCCAAAAGTTATTCAATGGGCAAATTAAAATGGTAGCCTATGTACTTTGTTACTTCCTGTGTCATTTTTCTCCCTATAATTTCAATTGACTCGATTTTAACCATGAATTTATCACTCTGTCTCAATTTGGTTCAATTGAGTGTTTTTTTTTTTTTTTATATGAAAAATAAACAAATAAGTGGCATGTGGGAAAATTATAAACTTGAGTTAAAAATACTAACGAGATAATCAATTGGACTAATAAATTCATTCAATTGAACACAATGACGTAAACGGTGCAAAGGAGGAAAAAAAAAAAGTTAGAAATTGATAGTGTACCTTAGAAGTTGGATCGGTGGCTAACACAGACTGAGGAAAAATAGAAAGCACTCGATTTGTTCCCATCGGAAACTTCGTTTTCCGTAAATTCAGACATTTTTCCCAGAATTTGGAAGTGATATGCGACTTTCGAATCTGTGAATTTGCCTGAACTTGAAACAAATTGTAACCAGAAATGCAAGAGGAATTGATCTTACTTTGATGCTCTAGCACCACAAGAGCAAGCAAATTATGGTGAATCAAGTTATGGCCTATCGAATTGCTCATATTCTTCAGATTACGTTTAGAAACATAAAAGGCACAATTTATTTGAACATATTGTGTTTTGTATCTTGGAAACCTCAGTCACTCACCACTACTGCAGGCCGCTGCTGCTCGTAGTCGCCGCCGATCAAAGGATGTAGGGTTAGGGTTTGGAGAGAGGAGTGAGTGAGAGATAGGTTTGGGAATCTAAAAAAAAATGAATTGAATTGTGCTGTGTTGTGTGTGTGGGTTGCTCTACTACACAATATTTTGTTTTTTCAAAGGATGTAGGGTTAGGGTTTGGAGAGAGGAGTGAGTGAGAGATAGGTTTGGGAATCTAAAAAAAAATGAATTGAATTGTGTTGTGTTGTGTGTGGGTTGCTCTACTACACAATTTTTTTTTTTTAAAAAAAAAAAAAATGTCAAGGCCAGTTTGAATTTTTATGAATTAGAAAAGAGGAAATTGTTTTATATAAAATTAAAATTAAAAAAAATACATACAATCACACGTATTTAGAAAATGCGATTAAAAAAAAAGATATTATCACACTTATTTAAAAATGAGATTAAAAAATAAATATTATCACACTTACTCAAATTAAGTGTGATTAAAATATCAATTTAAATTTTTTTTTTTATCACACTTCCACTAAAAGTGAGATATTTTCAATTGTCAAAGTGTGATCTTTAATTATTTTTGTAGTAGTAAAGAGTGAAATCGTGGAGATGGATGAGGGGAGATTTGATGAGGGAAAAAAAAAGGAGGGAATTTTAAAAGGGAATTTGCCATCGCCTGATAATCAAATCACAACCAAAATAATAATAATAATAATAATAATAATAATAATAATAATATAATAATAATCATTTCAAAACAATTTTTAGATTTGTTTTTTTGAAAAAATTAAAAATAATTTGAGAGCAATAAAAATCAAAATTATATTTTTAAAATTTTAAAAAGTATTTATGACGTAAAAGATAAAAATATACAAAAATAATAAGTATTTTTATTTCACCCAATTTTTTTTAGTTTTTTAGGAAAAAAAATTGAAACTAGTTTTTGAAAATAAAACCAAATATATTGAAATTGATAATCTAACCATATTCTTTGAAAAAGTTTAAATTATCTAAAATTAGTCATCTCAACTTAAGAGTGTGTTTGGGCTTAACGGGTTCATTTTGTGATCTAATTCAATGATCATTTTAATTTTACAATTCAGTAACTAGAATATTTAAAACTCTTTGAAAAATTGTAATAAAAAATACAAATCACTATATCACATCATTCCACTAGCAAAACTTTTACCGACAAATAGTGTTATCGTCGCTAAATGTTAACTCTTTGCCCACGCCAACTTGTCGTCGCCAAAAGTATGCACAATAATAGCAACGCTCATTGTGTTGCTAAAACATAAGCCTCGTAGCTAAAAGTTCTGAAATTTTGGCGCCAACCAAAAATTTTGGTGCTAAAAGAATGTTATGCTTTTTTAGTGACGGTAGCAAATTGCGTCGGTAAAGGTATACTTGTACCAACGAAATTGATCACTGTGTCGCTAAAAATATACTTTTAGCGATAAAAAATTGACGTCATCGTTAAAAGTAGTTGCCAAAAGTGCAATTTCTTGTAGTGATTACTCACGATTAATAGATGGCTCCAAGGCAAACAGACAGAATGGGCAAATCAGACGTCTTGTAGCGCGTGACCTACACAGTTACAGAATGAACACGTACTGAATTACACACCCGGAAACATTAACTTAATTCTTTCTTATCTTGGTGTGTTTCTATTTCTTATCCTCATTATTATGTCTTAATATGGCCTAGGAATGCCTGGGATGCAATGAGGAAGCAAAAATGCATTTGAAAATACTTGGTCAAAAATGCTAGAAAAAGGGGTCCTGCTCGAGCGCAACTTCCTTTGCTCGAGCGGACATGCAAAATGTGAGTGGTCGCTCGAGCGCAACTTCTGTCGCTCGAGCGGTTTGTAAATTCTGCAAAAGTACTGGTTGCTTGATTTTTTTGCTCGACGCTCGCTCGAGCGTAAGACTCATGTCCTCGCTCGAGCGCAACTTTTGTCGCTTGAGCGGTCTGCAAAACACATAAACTTCTGGGAGCTTGCATTTCATGCTCGAACAGACTTCAAGTCGCTCGAGCGGAAGTGTAAGATCACAGAGTGGTCGCTCGAGCGCAGGTTCTTCCGCTCGAGCGGAGAGCAGAATTCTGGAATTTCCAAATTGCTCTTCTCAGCTCAAAACTCAAATTCAAAGTTGTAAAACATGGTCTTTTGGGCCAAAAACTTGAGAAAATTATAGGGAACACTTCTAAATGGTGAAGCCATGGTGAATTCAAAATCATTCACAAAATCAATGTCCAAAAGCTTGCCAATTGTCCAAAACAAAACCCAAATCTTAGAAAACATAACATTACATATCATGCATGTAAAGGTGCAAGTTCCAAGCTTTCAAAACATGATCCAATGAGGTGTCTAGTTCAAAAATATGTTGAATTCTTAAACCATAGCTAAAATATGAACATGCATGGAACAAATTCTTAGACAACATGCTCTATTTATCATGTGATGCACATGCATGCATGCATCTTTTTCTTTCTTCATCAATCAACTTAATTCTTGCTCCAATTCACTTAGTTCTTTTGAATACATGTGGTAAGTACTCCAATTACACAACTAAAGACTTAATTTCTTACGTTAGAGGTCAAATTTTAGCTTAGAGGTGTTGATGTTTGAGCTCACAAGTCAAACCTTCCAATTCCCTTTCAAGCCTCTCCAATTCACAAGCTTATAGTCAAATCTTCCTACTCCCTCTCTTACTCTCACGTTTTTGCTACCAAGGATGTAGATATGAGAGTGTAAAATGTAAATCAGGGTCCACTAATGCCTTATATAGGCTTGGTTAGTGAGTTTAATTAATTAAGCTTACTACTAATTAATTGGGTACAATTTATTCTAATTAATTCGTTCCGAATCAAATTTCAATTGAGCCCACCATAAACTCCTAAAAATTCCAAATAACACATATATCAAGTCCATTTCGTGATCAGATGCCGATAAGGCCTTCAATTTACAGAATAGAATAAAATCAGAGATAGATATTCCTACATAGAACAGATAGAAACTTGTATAACACATAACACATGTAATGAATGCAAAATTTCATCTTAATTACTTATTAGGCACAATTAATCATGGATTAATGTTAATCAGAGGTCGGCGTTGTTACAGTATCATATCTCACATGTCTTATTCTTCCTCTTTTTGCATGCTATCGGAGCTCCGAAAGTTGATAAAAAAAAAAAAAAAGACTTTTCTTCTCGTTTTTTACTTTTCTTCGAGCCATCTTTCGGACTTCATATCTTTCTCGAATCTTGATGGTTCTACTTCATTCTTTCTCCATTCTCTTCACCTTACTTCCTATTTCGCCCTACACTATCTCGCTTTCTCACTTCTTCGTGTAATGGACGGTTTTGGTATACCGAAAGTTGTCTAAAAACTAATTTCAAAACATTCATCTTTTGTTTCTTTCTTCTCCATCTTCCTCATTCTTCTTCTTATTCTTTGCCTATAACATGATGTGGAACATGGTTCTAGGTGGTAACGGAACTAGTGATGGTGGTGGTGGCGGTAATGGAGTTCGGTGTCGGTGAAGTTGGTGGTTTGGGTAGTGATCTTCTTCTTCTTCTTTAATTATATACATACATATCATCTTTTCTACTGGAATTTTCTTAGTCCATTTGAATGGAACACCGTGCCCATTCAGACTTAAATCGTAAATGAGATGCAAACCTCAACTGTTTTGCCAAGAACAAAAGAATTTGTATTGTTAAGAAAAATCTTATAGCAAATAGCTGATTTTGTATTAGAAGAAAGGTTTGTTGTTATAGCCATTGATGTTGAATTACAAATTAATGAGCACCTATTAATTTCTCTATTTGCTATGAGTGCTGTATCATGATATGAATCTAAACATGTCAAATAAGAGTTTTTCTCTCAGTTGAATATCCTCTAGGTTCTCTCTCCGGAATTACACCTATTTTCAATGCAGCACCATACACATTACAAGCACCCAAACCACCAACTTCACCGCCACCGAACTCCATTACTGCCACCATGAGCATTACCATCACCACTACCTTAGAACACCAAACCCACCTTTTTCACAACCAAGTTCCATTACTGCCACCATGAAGATTACCATCACTACCACCTTACAACACCAAACCCACATTTTTCACAACCAAGTTCCATTACTGCCACCATGAGCATTACCATCACCACCACCTTACAACACCAAACCCACCGCTATCGTTGGACTGCCACCACCACTATCACCAGTTCCGTTACCATATAGAACCATGTTCCACATCATGTTATAAGTGAAGAAGAAGAAGAAGAATGATGAAGATTGAGAAGACAGAAACAAAAGATGAATGTTTTGAAATTTTCAAAATTAGTTTTCGGACAACTTTCGACATACCAAAACCACCCATTACACGAAGAAGTGAGAAAGCAAGGTAGTGTAGGGCGAAGTAGGAAGTGATGTGAAGATAATGGCGAAAGAATGAAGTAGAACCGTCAAGAATCGAGAAAGATATGAAGTCGAAAGATGGCTCGAAGAAAAGTCGAAAATGAGAAGAAAAGTCTTATTTATTTATTTTATATCAACTTTCAAAGCTCTGATAGCATACAAAAAGAGAAAGAACGAGACGTATGAGATGTGATACGAAAACTAGATCGTGAATTGAATCCAACGACGTAAAAATGAGGCGAAACGGAGTTATGACGAAGGAGATAGAAGGGCTTGAAGTGGTGGTTGCTGGTGGTGGTTTGCTGGTAGGAAAAAGGGTGGGTTTGCATTTTTCTTTTGAAATTTGGGGCCAAAATGTAATTTTTTTAACCTTTTCCGTTTCAAATTTGACGGTAGGGGAAAAACTGATAGTAACTTCAATAGTATAGGGGTATGCGTGAAAATAAGAGTAGTCTGGGAGGTCATTGAAAATCATGACAAAGTATACTAGTAAAAATGAAATAATCTCTAAAAGTAGTTACTTATAATTAGAATTCCTATTTTCTTATAAAATTTTCATCTTAATCAAATTCATAGAAGAAAAGATATTTTCTTTTCCTTTTCTTTTCTTTTACTTTACTTTCTACCATTTTCATTTTTTACAATTTATTTCTTTCTAATCAAATGAAGCCTAAGAAATTTTTGTGAGAATGCAACACAACTATTCTTTTACACAATATTTTACACACTTATATAGGTGTGGGGCCACACCCAAGAATTAGGTACATATATCATTTGTCTTTTTAATTAGGTGTAAGATTGAACACAAATTTAGAAATACAATTAAATTTGGATCAATTTTGAGAAACCGAACACTAATTTAGAAATAGGAGTTAAATTCGGATCAAGCTTGAGAAACCAAACAACACGAGTAATTCAAAATCCAAATGAAAAATGATATACGAGTTTACTTTTTAAATCTAGTGATGTGTTAAAAAAATAATTGATTAATAATTAAAGAATATTTAATTATCAACAAATTATCTTCTTAAAACATCATTAGGTCACTACAATATATAATAGAGTTTTAGAGACCAAATTTTTTGTCTCTAAAAGTGAAAATTTTGTTGCAAAAAATATTTAGGGATTAATTTCTATCGTTGTGAGGATAGTCGCTAAAAAGTCGTCCCGAAAAGTTAAAAACAAGGCTTTTAGAGACAAAATTTAGAAAATGTCACTAATAAATAGATTTTTAGGGACAAAATAATTTGATCTCAAAATGGTTTATTTTTTTAGACAAAAAATTTGGTCCCAAAAGAATAATAATTTATCACTAATATCCAATTTTCGTTGCTAAAAATATAATAACGATACTTTTCATAACAAAAATATTTGGTCCCTAAAAAATAAATTTGTCCCTAAATTTTAGTCTCTAAAACCTTAATTTTTTGTAATGAGTCTAGAAAGTGGGTCTAACTTATGGGGCTGAATAACAATATTCAACTCGAATTATGTTTAATAAAATAAACAATATTTACTATACATATAAATTATTAGGGCAAATTACACTCACCTCTCCCGAGGTTTGAAAAAAAATATAATTAGTGTCACACTTTGTATATAATTACATTGACTTTTGTCAATGTTTTAATTCATATAACACTTAAGTTTTTCATCATCAATAATTCGTTAATTATATGAATGAAAAAAATGATGTTATAATCTATTTTCTAATAAAATGTATATTTATCTTTATTTATTTCAATATTTATCGACAATTAGTATTGGTTTCAGTTACTTTAATTATACTAAAAAAAGAATCAGTGTAATTATGTAAAAAATGTGGTGCTAATTGTATTTTCTTGAAATTTCAAGAGAGGTGATTGTAAATTATGTAAAGTAGTAAGTGTACAATGATATTAAAATTATCAATATCGGTAGATCATATTTACTATATATTATAGATACAACTAATATAACACAAAACTTATAAATTTTTTTTTCCTCACACATAAATGGTGAAGGCCAATGCAGTGCAGTGATGATGTATTAGTTACTCAATTCTTATCTCTTTTCTCGCTATCTCTCTTTCAATATTAAATTATTTATTTTAATATTATTAATAATTCTACTAAAAAGTATTAATAGGATTTATTTATAAATAATGGATAAATTACACTGACAATCCTTGAGATTTCTGTTTAATATAAATCTCTTCTCACACTTGAAAAATTACATTCTCCTCATTAAGGTTTATAATCTCATTATAAATTGTTCCCTAGATTGCTGATGTCATGCCTAAACTTTTCCAAATGACCATCTTACCATTTTTTTCTACCATTTCTTCTTCTTATTATCATAATTGAAAAATCTAAAACCCCCGATATATTGATTTGTGATTATGTATCAATTTTAAATAGTAAATAACAATTACAATCAAACAATCAAAGACGAATCGATACAACGATTTAACGTAGAAAAATCACAATTGGAGCTCTTCCAATTGTGATTAAAAAAAACACGGGCCAAATCCACAAAACAATCCACTAAGAAGACAAAAAAGAATTACACAAATATACTCTCAATTACCTAGCGAATCTACACCCGAATTGAATTGACCCCAATGTGCTTCTTCTACCACTGTCTTCACCTCAGAAATGTCTTACCCAACGTTGAATCCATAACGTTGATGTCAAATCCACGATGACAAACCACTCCGGAATCTACCAAAGCTTCAGGCCCAAGTTCCCTGAAATCCATCGAAGAATGCTTCTCTCTTTGTGAATAACAGAATAACAACAACCCTTGATGTTTGACAATCTGTAGTTCGTTGATCAATGGATCACCTTCTATACACCAAGGAAACTCATATAAACCACCCTTAAATAGAAAACACTTTGTTTTTTTTTCTTTCTTTATTTCTGAAAATTTGCACAGCTCAAATCCTAAAACGGGCAAACAATGCACTTTATAGTAAACTAGATCGCGAAAACGACTCGAGCGTACATTTCACTGCTTGAGTTATGTAACTAAAGGCGGTGCGAAACATATAGGCTGACTGCTCGAGCACAACTTTCACCGCTCGAGCGGTAAAACTTTCTTCCCAGAAATTTAGGTGCTTTGCAAAAGTATTGGATGATCCTTTTCTTCGCTCCAGTGTACAAATGACTGCTCGAGTAGTCGAACAGCTCAATCCCCGTACTTAGTCAGTGAAGTGGCAAACATGAAAGTTTCAGGATCACAAACTCCTTTGCATAAACACTCATATCCTCACTGAAACATAAGAGCGAATAAAATTACAACTGAACGGAGTTTTATCAAACGGGATTGCCAATTACAAAATCCTAACAATAACTACATTCTACAATTTTCTATTATTAAATTATACTTGAACACACTACAACAAATCTGGGTTGTTGTAGTGACATATTCTTATTGAGTGATAGATATATATAAATTTTATATAGAATTTTCAAACACAATGATATATCCTAATGGTGACCTTTCACTTTAAAACAAAACATCCATAAACATGATTTATATTTACAACAATATCACTATCACAACATTTTTATGAAATTTTTTGTATAAATTTTTATATATGAATATAATTTTTCATTTTTATTTCCACCATTTTATCTACATTAGATCACTTTAATCTAAATATATTTAAAAAGTATAAAATTTGTACAAAAAACTTTTAAAAAATTCATTGAATTGAATACAGCAAAATTAGATAATGTATTGAATTTTTATTTTTATTTTTGTATTTGGTGAATTTAAAAAAAAAAATCAAAAAAAAATTATACTTCTCAAGTATATCTAGATTATGTGTATTAAAAAAATAAAAATAAAAATAAAAATTGCTTAAAATATTAAAAAAATGTAGGATTAATTATGCAAATAGTCTATGTAGTTTCAATTTGCTCGATTTTGCTCCTTAATTTAACGGATTGTGTCATTTTAGTCCAATAAATAACGGTTGTTAAGTTAATTTAACAGAAGGTTAAACAATGTGTCAATTTGGTCCCTGTACTTTACACGATGTATCAATTTGGTCCATGTAGTTTCAATTTTCTCGATTTTGACAAGGACTAAATTGACACATTATGAAAAATACAGGGACCAAATTGACACATTGTTTGACTTTCCGTTAAATTAACTTAACAACCGTTATTTATTGGACTAAAATGACACAATCCGTTAAATTAAGGGAAAAATCGAGCAAATTGAAACTACATGGACCAAATTGACACATCATGTAAACTACAAGGACTATTTGCATAATTTTTCCAAAAATGTAATAAAAATAAAAAAACACGCAAAAATAAAAAATAAAAAATAAAAACTCAATTTTTTGTATGAGTTAAACTAAAGAAGATGATTGTTATTTCTCTTAAAATGACATGAACAAAATATCTGTATTATTTTATTATTTTATATGTATAAAGGCTAAGGGGCAAATATGTCATTTTAATCTGACAGGGGGTAAGTGTAATTTTTCAAATGTGAGGCGGGATCTGTATTAAACAGAAACCTCAGGGGGTGTTAGTGTAATTTATCCAAATAATTAATCAACTAAGTGGGGAAAAAAATCAAATTTGTTGACAAATTGAACAATTCAAGCTTAACTCAAGTTCAAATTATTATGTTTAAGTCCGGCTTGGATAAACAAGTTTAGATTACAAGTTGAGCTTGAACAGATTTGACAACTCTATAATAGAGAAGTCCGGATCCTCGGCCGCACTTCTGTTGCGCCTTCCTACGCCCTCCAAAACGACGTCATTTTGGCATTATTTTTTTATTTCTTTTTTATCATCAACACTGGCACCATGTTGCTGATATATCAACACTGGTATGTTGCTATCCACATCTATCACCGATGATTAACTCTCTCTCTCTCTCTCTCTCTCTCTCTCTCTCTCTCTTCCTTGTATGTCTTCCTTTTCTTTTGTCTGTATTTGTCAAATCATCATAGCCACAGAAAGAAAAAAAAAAGAAAAAAAAAAGAAGATAAAACTGAATGCTAAAGCTTGATTGTCTCATCCAACTCGATTTCGGACGTCATCTCCATGACGGAGCTCTCTCACAACAAAACACCATTTAGATTCTAGCCCTCTCTCACAGCGTTCATTGATTCAAATATTGTTGGGGAGCTTTCATCAGAAAATTGAAGAAATCAATCTAAAAGTATATTTTAGATGTTTATTCTTTTCTTTTTCTTTTTCTAAAAAAAAAAAAATTGATTTATCAATTTGTTGGTTTGTGGTAATTTTTGGTTGAGTAGTTTGTGAATGTTAGATGTTTGTTGAAACACCTTAATGAAACGTTAATGTAAAATACATGTTCGAAGTGCTAATATCAAGAAATGTGTGAACCATGGCTCTGATGCACTTTTGGCAAAGCTGTTAATCAGCTCCATCTCCTCTTGCGAATCAGACTCTAAAACTACATTTTTGACAAAACTCAGTCGCCGCCTCCAGTCGCTTCACCGCTGCCTCTCCTTGCCTTGCCTTCGTCGCCTCTTCGTTCGTCGCCTCCGTCTCCTCGCCTTGCCTCCGTCGCCTCTCTCTCTCTCTCTCTCTCTCTCTCGTCCAGATCGTGCCTCTTTGTCTCAGAGGCTAGGGTTCAAAAACGAGAAGGGGAAAGCAAAATAAGAAAGAAAAAAAAAAAAAAAAAATATCCAAAACGACGTCGTTTTGAAGGGCGGTAGGGAGGTGCAGCAGGGAGTTGCGACTGAGGATCCGGACTCACAAAAGAGGGGACAACAAATGAGAGCTACAAAAAAACAAAACAGTGGGTGTTGAAAGAAAGAAAATGACTTGGGTTTACTCTCCAATAAAAAAAAATAAAAAATTGACTTGAGTTTACATTAGCAGCCAGTCCTTGGTCATATCATTTCGCAAGACATTTATTAGTAGCCTTGTCAAGAACTTAAGTTTATCATGTACTAAAGCCCCGGCAATGTCAATCGGGCATGCAAGTAATGTTGAAATAAAATAGGACTTTAGTATGTGACTTTTCAATCTTAATTATGTACCAAGGTTTCCTAGAAAATGCCAAAAATATATATATATATTTTTTGGTATGTAAAAAATAAATACACTTTCAATCCCACCCAGCCATATACATTCATGTAAATCATGTATAACACAGCGGGTAAAAAATTCAGATCATACCTTTAGGTGATAGAACCTGAAGCGAAGAATCTCGTGGTAAATCACGTGCTTCTAAAAATGCGAACAACGAACACCCAGCAGTGGAGTGATACCACAATATGAGTATCACCTATACAAGTCACAGTGCAAAAAGCTTGATTGTTATTTTAATGGGAGAGAGTCAGTATGGGAAAAAACATACGTTGTTTTATTCTACCATATCCCATATATCGTATCAGATATATAGGATAAATATATCATTATCCATATCAGTTGATATGATAGATATAGATATCATGAGTGGTTATCCAAATAAGTTTTGAATTCAAATTCAACTTATATGGATAAGGTTCAAAAGGTTCATGGGTCATGCCACATGGGCACCCAATTTCTAACATCTCCACTCGCACATGAGTTGGCATGACACTGCCACATTTCTATCTCAATCTCCCCAAAAAATGAACAATCTCATACTAGCCAATGCACTGTGCGACCGCTGAGAACACCTGCATATGGGAGCTCTATACTAGAAACTCAATATGAGTCAGCATAGAGACATCAACCCAAAATGAACAGAAATAGTGTCTCATGTACCCAGACCCATCTAGCTACATCGGTCCAAAAACATCTCTAATCCCTCAAAGAGCATGTCTGACTCTCCTTGGTCCTGCATTATATTCACACCCAATCAGTATCCCATAGAGAGCGATGTGAGTTGTCGACAGTGAATATAGAGCAGAGATGTGGAACTAGATGATCTTCCCTTCACCCTCATATCATTTAATTTGAAATTGGCCGCTTTCCCAGTAATGTCCCTTAAAGCAGAATCATACATGACCGCAGGCAACATACCAAAGTAGCTGAACATCAACTCATCATCTTATGACATAGTCAAAGGTCATAAAAGGCACAAAGTGAAGTCATTTAGGGAAAAATGACTTTTAAGACTCACACGGTGAAGAAGCAGGAATCCATTCTTTCACCTCACTAACGGGTCGATAAGCACATGCAGTACGAATGCATGTTATAGTGGAGTAACTCTTCCAAAGAGTGATGTTAAACTCACGCACCATACAGATCTTAGTCTAGTCGCTCTTAAGCGCACGAGTCGCTTCCTAGCGTCTAACTCGAATTCTCTATTTGCTCGTCTCTCAGACATCAAATGAGATATCACATCTGGCTATCCATAACAGGCACATCATGGAAAAGTGGGTACTCTCATATCCATGGTCAGTCTCTAATAAGACCTCATCTTGGCTCCAACCAAGGCGACTAGCTAGTGGATAATTTTAGCTTCTCTATTTGCTCCAAATACAATAAGCCACTAGTCTCATCCTTGCTCGCTACCTAGCGCTAAGGGCGATTGCTCGTGTGAGTGAGTCAATCTTGCCTGCTAACATCAATTTATTTATTCTGTGTATGCTAATTCACAAACCATTGCAAAAAGTAGTAAACATAAATGTATAATAGAAACAAATATGAATACTAATGACATAAATATCCCAAAAAATATGAGTTCAACTGAATACACATATAGATATCACCACCTACTGTAACAAGCCCGCGGGGGACCTCGCTACAGCTCGGACTCGATTCGTGTCACGGTTCTTAATCTTGAACCAAAGAGTCCAAATCCGACAAATCGTTTTGGAAAACAGATTTTTGAAAGAAGTGCCAAACATGGACTGCTTTGCCAGATACAGAGTCGCCACCTAAATATTTTATTTTTGGGAAATTTAGGAAACCCTGACTCGGTGCCAAAGGCCACGTGTCCGTCATCACCAAAGTTGCCTCGGCTTGGGAACTTGGGTATGATTGGGGAAGGTCACTTCGTGAGCACCCCCGCTCGCCCGGTCAAAGACCGGCCTCTACTAACCATGATATCTGTTTTTTGAAAACCTTGTGTGTTCTTATTCCGGTTATTAGCCTAGGTTACTATGTGATGCTCGTAGCAAATAAGTATAGACTGGGCCGCCTGAATTGGAACAAAACATTTCATGTTTGTTTGTTTGAAAATGGTTTGATGGTGCTACCTGCAGGTAGGCTAAGACGTGGATTTGCCACCCTCGGGTGGGCTTAGAAAAACATGATTTTGCCACTATCTAGTGGGCTTAAAACAAACATTTGATGAATTGTCCCAATTCAAGTAACACAACCTCCACCCACAGGCATTCAGGCAGTTATATCACATAAGCACATAGTCTCATGGTAAGCATGCTATCATGGCAGTCACTCACACACATGCAAGGATGCTAAAGCATAAAACTCACCGAGTACTCCAAGCCAAAACAGAAATCGATTAGAAATCCATGCATGATCCTAGATACGCAGAATTGCCTAATGCAACACATGCAAAAATGCAACTATAGCAGGCTCGGCTATTCTAAACATGGCAGATGAGATGCAACAGCTATCAAATATTCAATTTGGGAATTGAAATACAAATGCAGTTAGTATGATGCGCCGAGCCCGGTGCGTGCGAAACGGATGATGATGCAAACATGCTGTCATACTGTATGCTAATTGAAATATGCCCTATATCTAACCATCATAAGCGGGTAAATAAAAGGGAAGAAAGACGTGGGGTTGGAAGACATACATCACACTCACCTACACTTATTACAATTATGCCCTCGCGCAGAGGGTCCGAATAAATATACAGTCCGAATGAAAGAGTAGTACAGTCCAAAATATTACAGTCCAAATAATAAATTAACTAAGAAAACTGTAAAAACTGGCATGCAAGCCAGGGGGTGCCTTGATTCTGATGAATGCTGCAAGTTTGGGCTGTCTTGCGCGGAAATCCACTAGGATGCCCAATTTAGCCTCTGTTTGCAATGTTTCTCGAAATGCGTGCCGGACTCCAAAAAGTTGCTGATTCTCTATTTTGCTGCAACAGAGAGCAGGAAAGGGGCATAGCAATGTATTTCACAGATATATGCATGCCTCGATCCTCGTGCCACCAATTACGCATATCGATGCATGATGGCTGAGGAGCCGATTTGCACAACTCAATATAGGATGAATGCGTATGAATGCTATAACAAAACCTAACTCCATCATGGATAATCCGGAGCATCGGTGACTTGGGAATTGAGACACATTCCGTTACTCGGAGTACGAAACACGCCTCGTTTCCCGTGCCCGGGCTAACTCCTATCCCGAACACGATGCAATATGCATGACATGCATGAAATGCAGCTAATATGCAATCCTAACATACACAATGTCATGGAATGGTATACACGCTATACGAGGTGATACACCACCGAGCATACACAATGCTATGGATGAAATGGCATACACAATGCAATATGGGCTTACACCAACATGAGAGAGCCTCAGCCACACTCACATAAGAGGCCGTCGGATAAAAATGAAGTGCCTCGAAATGCGTGCACACGGGCACGCAAACCGAGGCAATGGCATATGCAATGTAATGAGACTAAAATGGCATACAGAATGCAAGAATGGGCTTACACTAACATGAGTGAGCCTCAGCCACACTCACATAAGAGGCCGATGGATGAAAACAAGATACCTCGAAATGCGCGCACACGGGCACGCAAACCGAGGCAATGGCATACGGAATGCAATGAGATAGAAAGATATGAAAACATGCCAATGGAATTTCAGCACTGAAATGTGGGGGAAAACAGTCCCGAAAGATGGCGAAATGACACCAAATGCGAGGAATGGTCCCGAAATGCGAATTTAGGTACCCGAAATGGCCTATAGCCATACAATGCATGCACGATATGGACATGGAATGAAAATACAGTAGCAAGGCAGCCCCAAAACAAGAATTTTTCAGTACAAATCAAGGTCAAACAGCAAGCATAGATAGGGCAACAATGACATGCAAAAATAGGGGCCAAGAGAGGGGTATTGAAGTAGATGGTAAATGCAAAGCCCAAACAACAAAATACCCTTCTACAATACTGAAGAGGGACCAAAAATATGAACATTTACAGTAGATGACATCCCCCAAATCAGTATGAAAACATGCTAAAAATGCAATGCAAGATTAAGGATAACAAGAGGCTATAACATGAGGTACCCAAAACATTCATCAAACAAGCAAGGACCCTTAAGGAGACATGCCAAGAAGGTCAAAATATGACCATTTTCAGTTCTGATCATGGCCGAAAACAGAAGCTAGATAAGCCTAAAAAGCATGCAAAAATGGGGGCCAAAGAGGGGTATAATGGTAGGTATAACATGGAGGCCCAAAACAAGGTTTATCCCTTCTACAATGTTGTAGAGGGACACAAAAAAAGCCTACTCACAGTTCATGACATGCTCCAAAACAATTTAAATATAGGCCAAACAAATCATGCAAGTTTACGGTAAATATGAGAGATTATGAAGCAAGTGCAAGATAAGGGGCCCAAAAAGGGTTGAGTCCTTCTTCAATGTTGAAGAGGGGCTCAAAATATGCCCACTCACAGTTTACATTATGCTCGAAAATAGATCACACATGGGCTAGGAATCTCATGCAAAATAATGGCATACCAAGGGGTATTGAAGCAAGTACCAAATGGAGGGCTCAAACAGGGTTGAGCCCTTGATCAAACATGAATAATGGCTCAAAAAAGCCTAGTTTAAGTTAGGTTCGGAGCCCAAAACAATAACAAAATAGGCTAGAAGAATGGTGCAAAAATGGACTACAAAAGGGGGAAATGGCAACTTACCCTTGTAGACAAGTCTTGGCTGCCTTTTGCTTGAAGAATGGATGCCTCTAAGCCTTTGGAAAGCTCCCCTTGTTGCTGGAAATGGAGTGGTGGTGGTGGTGGTGGTGCTTGGTGGTGATGGAGAAATGGAACCAAAACTTGAGAATTTGAGAGGGATGGAGAGATATATGAGTGTGTATGCTTGAGGCAAGTTTTCTAACCCTTGAGAGAGTGTTGGAGCTGCTGTTATAAAGGCCAAAGAGAGGGAGCAAGGTAGGAGGAAAATGACACCAAGTCTTCCTCCTCAAGTCTTCCCCCGGATAGAGATATTTTGGGGGAAAACAGCTATACAGCTGTAAAGTGCCAATTGTGAGGATCAAGGCCGGCTAGGTATTTTGGTTGCAGGTGGCCGGCCGGCCACCCCCTATGGCCGGCCGGCCAAGGGGCAAAATGGTCATGTTGAATTAATGGCCGGCCACCAGGTATTGGTGTCCTCCCATGTCTCCTGAATACAACCATGTGGTTCAAAGTTAACAACTCTAAAACAGGAGAGAGAATAGACCATTTAAAGAGGGGTTAAAGGGTCAATAACAATTACTGGCCGGCCATGGACTTTTGGGGTCCTCCCATGTGTGTACAACACAAATATGTGGTTTTGGCTTGAAGAAAATGCTCCTAGGGTGGTCAACACTGGCTCGGAAGTGAGAAAAACGGGCGTCGGAGGGCGCCGGAGGAGCATAACTGGTTGCTGAGACAATTGCTGGCCTCCCACCCTTCAGTGACCTTCCTTATGATAAAACAGAGGTACCTGCCAAAAATGAAAAAAAACCGATGCAAAACAAATGCTCGGGGACCAAAACACGCAGTTCGGGGTCCCGAAAATAGGCTGTTAAGCACCGAAAGTGGCATTCGGCCTCGAAGTGGGTCTCTCAGACCTCAGTGTCCCTCAAAAGGGAGTAAATAAGATGTATGCCAAAAACCAGAGGAATCGGAGATGGTTAGACGGTCCCGAACCGAGGCACACGGCCTGACGGCTCCGAAAACCGGGAACCGGGCTCCGAAATGGGCAAAATGGCCTACGGCCACGAAATGTAGCCCACGACCACTGAGAGATGATCTGCTAGACCTCTCCCTCTCTTCAGGAAAAGAAACAGAGAAAATCGAGTTTGGTTCGCAAACCGAGGCAAGGCACAGAAGAGGGTTCGGAAGTCCGGAGGCAGGGCTCACGGCCGCGACTCTGGGACTTCTGAACGAGCACGATATGCAACATCACCGAGCGCTCAATCGGTGACGTCTGAGTCTTAAGGTTGGTCAAAAATGGGGTGTCTACACCTACGTAGTCCTAAAGCCCTAACATGAGTAAGATAAACATCTCTAAGAATGGGCTTAGTCAAAGGGTCCGCAACCATGCGACTCGTAGGGATGTGCTCCAGGATCACTTTTTTCTGCGCCACAATGTCTCTGATAAAGTTGAACCTCACATCAATGTGTTTGGTTCTCCTGTGGTATTTACGATCCTTAGCGTAAGCAAGTGCAGCCATGTTGTCACAATGGATAGTCACAGGGTCTGCAGTGCGTGTGACAATATCCAAATGCTGAAGGAATATCCTCAACCAAACAGCTTCCTGAACGGCAGATGAACAAGCCACAAACTCTGCCTTCATAGTCGATAAGGCGATACAGGATTGCTTCTTACTGCTCCAAAAAATAGCACCATCGCTAAGCATGAAAGCATATCCTAAAGTAGACTTTCGCTCATCTAAGTCTCCTCCCCAGTTAGCATTACAATAGCCAACTAGATGTAGATCTGAACTTTGGTAGCAAAGTGTGTAATCTGTAGTCCCTCTAAGATATCGTAATATCCTCTTAACTGCTTTCCAATGAGCTGGTCCTGGGTTGGATTGGTAACGACTCACCAATCTGACTACATAACAAATGTCAGGACATATACACATCATAGCATACATCAAGCTTCCAACAGTATTTGCATAGGGAACACGGGCCATCTTTTCATTCTCTTCTGGAGTCTTAGAACCCATATCAAGGCTTAGGCATTCGCCTTTCGCAACAGGAGTGTCAATGGGTTTGCAACTCTGTATCTGGAATCGTTCTAGGATAGTCTTAATGTAAGTCTCTTGAGACAAACCAAGAAGTCTCCTAGAGCAATCCCTAAGGATCTTAACACCGAGCACATAGCTTGCTTCACCCATGTCTTTCATTTCAAATGTAGAGAACAACCACCTTTTAGTAGCGACAATCATCTCCTTGTCATTTCCAGCCAATAATATGTCATCTACATATAATGACAATATCAGAAAAATGTCCTTGGACTGCTTAACGTACACACAGTGATCTTCATCGATCATCGTAAACCCATTAGAAACAGTGGCTCGATGAAATCTCATATTCCACTGTCTGGATGATTGCTTTAAGCCATAAATAGATCGTTGAAGCTTGCAAACTTTGTGCTCCTGACCTACTACTACAAAGCCTTCTGGTTGATCCATATAGATCTCTTCATCCAATTCTCCATTGAGAAATGCAGTCTTAACGTCCATTTGATATAGCTCTAAGTCCAACTGAGCTACTATGGCCAGAATTAGGCGAATAGAGGCAAACCTTACAACTGGTGAAAAAGTTTCCTCATAGTCCACACCCTCTCATTGGGTGTAATCTTTCGCCACTAGGCGAGCCTTATACCTTTCTATGGAACCATCCGCTTTGCGCTTGATTTTGAGAACCCATTTGTTCCCAATAGTCTTGCGCCCTGGTGGCAAATCAACCAAGTCCCAGACATGATTTTTCTTTATAGACTCTATTTCTTCATCCATTGCAGTACTCCATTCTTTACTAGCAAGGGATGAGAGAGCCTCTTTGAGATTCTTAGGCTCCATCTCATCACTCAAAGCAATCATGAATGCTTCCCCTTCAATCTCAAAACGACGACGGGGTATAGCTCCATGTTTGATTCTACGTAGTTGAGAATCCTGAGAATCCTCATCCATTGGATCTAATCCATGGGCAGGTAGATCGCTCCCACTGTCCCTAGGAGCTTGAGGGATTATCTTCTTATTCTCTACTAGGCTACTAGGTGCGCCTTCAAGTAGATTCTCCATCTCATAGAGTTCTACATCTCTAGTTACCTCACCTCTGCTAGGGAAATCCTCCTCTAGGAAATCCACATCTCGTGACTCAATTCAGTCACACTTCCATCCGGATGCTCCCAATAAACACATAGCCCTTAGAATGCTCACTATAGCGAATGAAGATACACTTTTCCTTTCCACTGCCCAACTTCCCTTACCCAAGCTTCCCAAGTAAGAGCGTTTGTATGTAAGCTGCCGAACCCCAAGGCCACAAATTGTCCAAAAGGCTTTTTGCCAGTCCACATCTCATTGGGGTGGAAGGAATGATTTGGAGGGCACACGGTTAAGGATGTAGGCAACAGTCAACAAAGCATCTCCCCAATAAGAAATGGGAAGATTAGCTTGCGTCATCATTGATCTAACCATGTCAAGCAATGTGCGATTCCTTCTCTCTGCTACACCATTTTGCTGCGGAGTCCTAGGAATTGTCAATTTCCTGATAACTCCTTTTTCCTTACAGAGCACTTTAAATTGCTCAGATAGATACTCGCGCCCCCGATCAGTCCTTAGAGCCTTAATGCTCTTGTCTAATTGATTCTCAACCTCATTAACATACTGTCTAAAGCAATCCAATGCTTCTGACTCGTGAGAAATCAAATAGAAATGACCAAAACGCGTGCAATCATCTATAAATGTGATGAAATAAGGGGCTCCATGCCTTGCCCTTACATTCATTGGTCCACATATATCAGAATGAATAAGTTGTAATGGGATAGATGCCCTTATGGCTTTCCCAAATGGTTTCCTTGTTGCCTTTCCAGCAAGACAGTGCTCATAAGTAGGCAAAGTGACTCTAGCGAGTGGGCCTAAAAGACTTTCTCTAGCCAATCTAGTCATCCTGTCTTGCCTTATATGGCCTAATCTAGCATGTCATCTCATAGAATCATTATCACAAAAAGATGCAATATTAGAAACAGAGCCATTGGCATTTTTATTAAAACTAGAATCATCCACATCCAAAACTAAAAAACCATCTGAAAGATAACCAAAACCATAAAAAATTGTTCCCAAATAAATGCTAACACCATTATTCTCAAAACAAAAGCTAAAACCAAGGCTCATCATGCTAATAACTGAAACTAAGTTTCGCGAATATCTGGAGCATAAAGAACATCATGAAGATGAAGATAGAAGGTGCGCCCTCGTCGCATTTCCAACTTATATGTGCCAATGCCAAGCACCTCCACACTGGACTCGTTCCCCATGTAAACTTTTATGCTCCTAGCAGGTACTCGGCGATACTCAACGAACCCTACTCTGTCCCTCGCGATCTGGTCTGTTGCTCCGGAGTCTACAACCCAAAAATGAGGAGAATGAGCAATTAATGCTTGACTAGAAACAAAGTATTGAATGCGAGAAATTAAGTAAGGGAGTACCTTCTTCTGCTCAGGGCAATCTCGAGCGAAGTGTCCTTCTTTGTTACAGTTAAAGCATGTCAATTTACCTTCTTGCCACCTCTCTTGCCCCTACGCTTGAAATTTCTAATGCCATTGGGCTTTAGCGCAGCTGCTGCTTGCTTCTTAGGGGCACCTTTTACTTTTCCACGCTTGAACTGAGAAGTCCTATGTGAGCTCGACTCAACCACCATAGCAGAACCATCAGACTTAGCCGCCTCGAGGCGCTTAGCCTCTAGCTCCAAATGACGCGATATGTCTTTGAATGTTTTCACACTCTCATTATGCATCATGTTCTACTTCATCTGCTCCCAAGAATTTGGCAGAGAGCGAATCACACATTGTACTTGTTGTTCTTGAGTCAAATTGTGCCCAGTAGCTGCAAGCTCATGTATCATGGCTGACATGACCCTCAAATGATGCTTCATCGAGTGATGCGCTCTTTTCTGATAAGAGTCAAACTTTATAGTCAGCCCACATAACTTTGCCAAAGAGGTAATACCAAACTTTTGCTTGAGAGCTTCCCACATCTCAAATACAGTCGAGCAATGCTCAAACTCACTAATCAAGTCGTTGTGCATGCTGCTCAACATAGTAAAGCGCGCACACCGATCTTTGTTACGCCAAGTCTGAAAGACTTCAAGATCACGACGATGTTGAGCTGAATAGCCCTGCTCTGGCTCAACCATCACTTGTTCAAGTGTGGTCAACACTTCTTGCTCATTGAGGAGGTATTGGATCTTACGGCGCCATATGTCATAATTGTCGCCATCTAATTTCTCTCCTTTAGTTAAGTCTGCCACCATTGTCTTAGCAGCCATTTCTACATACAGAGTAAACAAATGCACAGGAGATATTAATGATAGCAACACAAAAATTATTTTGTAGCAAAAGAATCTAAATTAAATAATGATAATATTACACATGTCTCAAGATTGAAATTTTGCTATGCTCGTAATCATCTCTTGCGCCTCTAGTGACAATTATCAAAATTTAATTTAATTCCATGCGCAAAAAAAAAAAAAAAAAAAAATCAATCTCCCACTACTTATGGCATATAGAAAGCATGATAAATTACGTACAATAGCATCTTAATGTAAATTTACAACTAACTCATGCTATATTCATTTAATAATGGAATTCAAATAAATAAATAAAAACTAATCATGCTTCTCTAATTGCAACATATTACAAACCAAAAAAAAAATAATATGTTGTATTTAATATTCAGATTATGCCATAATAGAATGTACATCATTTTGAAATTTTCTGGAATTTTAAATAATTAATAAACACACATAAAATCAGAAATAAATATTGCAAAATCTGGTAAACTGAAACAATTATACTAGTAAATAGTAAACCTTTACAGTAGTCAACAATAAAAATTTCAACCCTAGAAAATTAGTCATGCAACACCAGAAGCATTTTAAAGCAGAAATAATGAAATATTAGCACAGAAAAAATATTTTTTATTTTCATAAAATTTTTAAAATTTTACAAAAGACAAAAAATTTAATTTTGAGTCTAACAATACCAACCACGCATAAAAAAAATCTATAAAAAATTATTTATGACCATTTAAACCAATTCTGGATTAAAAAAAAAAACAAACAGTGCCTTAACATCAACAGCCAAGCTAGCCAAGCCGGCGGAGAAAAAACGGCGCGGCTCAGCAGGCAGCTCAACGCACAGCGCGTGTGTGGACAGCGCAGCTGACGCGCGCGTAATGATGGGGACAGCGCGCGCGTGGTAGCACGTGAAAATCGCGCCTAGCACGTATAAGCGCGTGGAAGCCACTAACGGCGTCATATGGCGCGTGAGGCTCACGCGCCACCTTCCGGGGTGTTTTCTGGTCTAATTTTGGTACAGCCGGACTTTATTTTCCAAAATAAAAACATTTGTGGTCTCAAAAATAACGTTTAATGAACACAAATTATGAGGTGTATTACGCTCTCTCTCTCTCTAATGAGAGTGGAAGTGCAGAAACCTACACTTCTTCTTCCTCCTTAAGCCATCAAGAAATTAAAAACCAACCCAAATTAGGGTTTAATGTATCTCATCAAACGTAAATCCAAATCTAATAAATAATATATGGTTTCGAAGGTTTCGAAACAAGGATTATAAATATGTAAGATTTGTAGACTGAAATTAAAGCATGTAAAACCATCATGCATGTAAAGTTTTGAAAAAACATTAATTTCTATGTATATAACGTGTATATATTTATATAAAATTATACATGTATTTTAATGCATAAAATAAGCACGAAAATACCCATTAATGCTCTGATACCAATGTAAATCATGTATAACACAGTGGGTAAAAAATTTAGATCATACCTTTAGGTGATAGAACCTGAAGTGAAGAATCTCGTGGGTAAATCACGTGCTTCTAAAAATGCGAACAACGAACACCTAGCAGTGGAATGATACCACAATATGAGTATCATCCACACAAGTCACAGTGCAAAAAGCTTGATTGTTATTTTAATAGGAGAGAGTCAGTATGGGAAAAAACATACGTTGTTTTATTCTACCATATCCCATATATCGTATCAGATATATAGGATAAATATATCATCTATCCATATCAATTGATATGATAGATATAGATATCATGAGTGGTTATCCAAATAAGTTTTGAATTCAAATTCAAACTTATATAGATAAGGTTCAAAAGGTTCACGGGCCATGCCACATGGGCACCTAATTTCTAACAATTCAGTTATAAATAGAGAGCGATGTGGGCATTAAGAGAGATCACCGGATCCCCTCTTTGTCAGCCATATACATTAATTCACTTGCTCATTATTTATAGAGTAATGCTAGATATCATAAAAAAAAAAATCATGAAAATGAACATGAAAGATTCTCCACCGTTAGATTACACATACAAGAAACTATCACACACTAATCAAAGGATAAAAAATCTTCATGAAGCATTTCATGATATTTTTTTCATGATCCCTAATATTATTCTTATAGATTACCTTTTTTGCTTATCCACAAAAACAAAAAACCAAACATGTTTACTTCTACTGTGGGTAATGTATCCGGGTTCAAGGCCCTGAGTGCTCTACGTCTCAAAAATTTGCAAATTCCTTGTGCGCTTGCTAAAACTTTCCAAGATCGGCCTCATGGTATCCAAGTTTAAAGAGAAAAGTATGGTTGTCCCCTGTTCGGATGTACTATTAAACCTATATTGGGGTTATTTGCTAAAAACTACCATAGTGTAGTTTGTGAACGTCTCTACAGTGGACTTGATTTTGCCAAAGAAGACGAGAATGATAGTGTTGCAAGTAAAAAGAGAAAGCACTCGGAGCTCCACTATCCAAACAATCCATTTCAAATAGAGGATGTTTCTCATTCTATCCCCGAAAAAACAGATGCAGAGTTGAAGACCAATCATGATCCGAAGAAAGTATTAGCCTTGCTCGCAGCTTTCGTTGGATTGTTTAAAAATCAAAGCCATAATCAGTCACACAATGATTTGGGCTCGACTGAACAAGACCCCAAAGCAATACTTGTTAGTGTGGCCATTTTGTTGAGTTTATCTGCTGAAGCACATGGTGATGGCAGTTCCTTTGTTAATGGTTCAATTGAACATCACCAAACGTTGCAAAAAGACCAAGAAGAAAAAGATGATGATGATAATGATGGGAATTTGTGAAGCTCGAAAAGACAGAAAAATGACACCCAACTCGGATGCTATATCTACATGGTTTGTGAAAAATCTTGAAATCCCCTAGATGTTGATTTGTAATTATGTATCAATTTTAAACAATAAATAACAATCCCAATCAAACAATCAAGACAAATCAACACAACGATTTTATGTGAAAAAATCACAATTGGAGCGCCTCCAATTGTGATAAAAAAAAAAACCACGAGCAAGAGCCACAAAACAATCCATTAAGAAAACATAAAGGAATTGCACAAGTGTATTCTCAATTACCTAGCGAATCCACGCCCAAATTGAACCAACACCTATGTGTCTCTTTCAGCCCCGTCTTCACCTCAGAATTGTCTTGCCCAACGTTGAATCCACAACGCCGATGTCGAATCACGACGATGAGCCACTCTAGAATCCACCAAAGTTTTAGGCTCAATTCTCTAGAATCCACCGAAACAATCCTTTGATGTATACTTCTTAAACCATGAGTTGAATACACAATCAAACATCAGAGAAAACTAGCAAGATAGCCCCAAATATAAACCCTAATATCCAAGAAGAAGGTCTGGAAGCGTAACCCTAGATTTGGAGCAACTTGAGGTTTTATAGAATCTGAAATTGTGAGGTCTGCTCGAGTGGGAAAATTGACGCTCATGCGGGGACGCTAAAACTCGTGTTCCAAACATGGATGTACACTCGAGCGGGGAAATGGACGTTCGAGCGTAAAAACACGCCTCACAGTATATTTGTAGATAGGTCAAACTTCTAGAACCTAACATTCTCCGCTCGAGCGGACAGGCAACTTTGAATGCATTTTTGCATTTTGCTTCAAGGGCGCTGCCCCTCAACCCTGCCGTAGCGCTGCCCCAGACCCTGTCATTGTCAGCGAAGTGGCAAACATGAGAGAATTATCTTCTGAAGCATCCTCTGCATAGGCACAATTCAGGTTGGATTCGTATCTAAAACTCATATCCTCACACAAATAAAAGAGCGAATAAAAGTACAACTGAAAGGAGTTTTGTCAAACGAGATTGCCAACAATAAAAACCTAACAATCTTCCCCTTTGGCAATACCGTGACAAAACATATCTAACAAATAAAATCTTAATCACCCCAACCCATTATAACCAACAAAAACAAACTTCTTTCTCAAGGTCATGATCTGCAAAACTGCTATTAGTACCACAATCTCCAAAACAACTATTAGTGCCACAAGAATATATGAAAAAGCAATAGACATATGACAAGATTATCTTGAAGCATGAGATGGAAATATGAATAGATATAAATTAGAGATTTTAAGAACATATAGCATGAAAACATGAACATTGACTCATGCACCTGACACATGGCATGAACACATGAAATCATAAGATACATGCACCCGACAACATTTCTCCCCCTTTTTGTCACGAATTGACAAAGGAAGCTCAAACAAAGAAAGCAAGATCAAAAACCACACAAGTAGGGACAAGATGATGAAAAAATTAATAACCTGCGAGAAGTAAGCAATAAACAAGCAGTGGATAGCAACGTACAAACCAACTAATGCCAAACTCCCTTACCAAACCAATTAAAGTAAGTTCATGCTAACAAACCCTTGCAATGATAAACCAAACTCCCCCTCACTCAAAGCAACCAAAAACAATGAACAAGAAGAAAACGACAAAAAATAATATGGTGGAGCAAGTAAGGAATTTCAGATTTGTATCTTAAAACACATAAGATTATCCAAGAAGCACAATTACTAGAAAACACAATGTGCACAGTCTATAGAAGATTCCTCATAAAAGAAAGTGATGCCACATGTGAAAAGCATAGATCCCATGATAAAAGTGTGTGTGTGACTCTTGGAGTTCGACAAACACTAGATTCAAATCCTAGTAGTGATCTGATAACTGGACCTCCGGCAAGAGAATCTAAGCACAACAAAGGAAAGTCAAACCATTAGGAATTAAGGGGTATTTGGTGAGTAAAAGCGGAGGCTCCCCCTCAATCAATGAATCCTTTTTTTCTTTCTTTTGCACATTTTTTTTTCTTTTATTTCTTTTGCACATTTATTTATTTTTCTTATGCACATTTTTTTTCTTTCTTTTGCACACTCATTGACGGCTGACATGCTCAAGAGTATGGAAACCGAACCAAAGAAGCATGGATATAATAAGGATAGCCTGGTTGGTGACTCTGAGGTAGCCTTTTCCTCATGGCTGGACTACAAAGAGCAGAGGGGAAAGCCGTGCAGATGCAAAAAGATGGAAGGTGGTTAAGAGACTCAACATCACCCATGAAATGCTAGTATAGGTCAATTTCTCTAGAAAAGCAAAAGATACAATGCTAAAAGTCCATAGAGAAAAAAGATCACTAAGGCGGAAGACTTCAAAATTTGCTAATCCAAGAGTGTATACAAAATGAGATATACTAATCAAAGAACACACACTTTGAAATGAGTAATGACCACAGAAAGCACACACAAATTAACATCTAATGGATATTCTCATAAATTCCAATATGCCACAAGAACTTCTCAAAAATTTCAAGCTTGCAAAACCATGCTAGGACAATCTTTTTGGATTTTTTTTCTTTCTAAAATAAAGTAAGACATAAAAAAAATGAACAAGCACACACTAAATGATATCACACATTAAATGATCCAAAAAGAAAAAAACACACAGAAACCTAAAAACTAAAACAAATAAACAAATTAACACAAGTCAAGTTTTCTCACCCAAACCGCTTTAATATGAACAAAGTTGTGAGAATTGTGGTTCTTGGGTGGTGTCTTGACGTTGTGGTTCCCTACCCTTTCAATGGGAACTCGTCTCGACGTGGTTTCCAACTTCCTATTCCTAGGTCTAGGCAAATGCAAACTCGCTCCATGTTTGGTCTCAAGCAAATCAAAATAGTAAGGTCTATTATGACCCTTAACCTCATTACCACTAATGAAGTGGCTCCTACCCCACGAGATGTTGGAATTTCTTCCATCTCTATGAGACATTCTCCCATGCAGCTCATAACAATAAGGGCGAATATGACCATACATACTACAATGATGACAAATAAAAACAGGGTGTATCTTCTTTTCTTTGACCTTACTAACTCTAGGAAGATTGAGAAGTTTTTCCTCTCGATGAATCTTGTGCTCTCCCTGTCCTTGAGTTCTTGTATCATGAGATGTGGATGCACTCTGTTTTTGGTCTTTCTTACCACCAAAGCCAGTGCCACTCTTGTCAGAACAAATTTGTTGAGACCCAATGATACTGTCCAAAGCCTTTGATCCTTTGTTCCAAAGACCAATGGTAGCCATAGCACACTTGAGTTCTTCATCTTTCTTGATCATTAGTTCTTCCAAAGCAACTTGAGACATCTCGAGAGTTTCAATCTTTTCTTCATATGTTGCATAGATTTGCTGTAGCTCATTCCTCTCTGTCTCAGAAGTTAAGAGTTTTGCACAAAGGACTTGTCAATCATTGGCTATCTTGATGGCATCAATCCTAGCCTCAGAAATCTCCTCCTTTAGTTTGACATTCTCACTTTCACATGCTTTGAGTTTCATAGTGAGTTTGTCATTCAATTTGGATAAGTTAAGAGATTCCATATACAATTTTTCATAAGCTTGCTGAAGCTCTTCATCATCACTACCTGAGGATTCATCATCAGTGTTATTCTCAACCGGCCTCTGCGGATACTCTATTTGTCCTTTAGTTTCGGAAGCCGCCATAAAAGCAAGGAATTATTTGTGTCCCTCGTCGCCTTGATCTTCGTTGTCACTTTCATCTTTATCAGATTCTGATTCATCATCCCAAGTGATAGTGAGGGCTTTCTTCTTCCTCAAACGAGTGGGGCATTCTTGAGCAAAGTGGCCAAATCATAGAATTGGACTCTTTCAGAATTAATTTTGAGTTTATCTTTACCTTTGGATTTATGAGTATGAGTAGATTCCAAAATATTAGGATTCTTTTTCAGAAAAGATTTTTTAAATTGTTTTATAAAAGCATCCGTAATCTTGGAATCTATCTCACAATCCTCATCAGAATCCTCTCTAACTCTATGAGTACTACTAAAAGCAATACCATCTTTTTGTTTTTTTTTGAAATTCTTATGTGCCTCATAAGTTTGGAGATTTCCAACCAAATGATCCAGTTTGAGGTTGTCAACATCTTGAGCCTCCTCAATGGCCGTAACTTTTGGTTGGAACTGATCGGGCAAGGACCTCAAAATTTTTCCTACAATCTTGGATTCTGGTATTTTTTCACCTAAATTGAAGCTGGAATTTACAATGTCACTCAACTTCGCATAAAATTCATCAAAGGTCTCACTATCTTTCATTGAAAGGTTTTTGAAACTATACGTGAGCCTTTGAAGTTTTGAGTGTTTAACAGAATGATTGCCCTCATGAATAGTTTGTAAGATATCTCAAGCCTCTTTTGCGACTTTATAATTGCAAATTCGACTAAACTCTTCAGGTGTGACAGCACAAAAGAGTGAATTGATAGCTTTACTATTCTAGCTATTATTTTGTTAATCGATTGTGTCCCATTTATCAATTGGTTTGCGGAAGGTTACTCCATCAACGGTAATCATCGGTTCGGTCCACCCATACATGATAGATTGCCAAACTTTTTCATCAATAGATTTTAAAAACGATCTCATCCGAGCTTTCCAAAAAGAATAATTTGATCCGTCAAGTAGGGGTGGTTGAACCATAGAATTTCCCTCATGAATTGAATCCATTATCACCATCAAACAAGATCTCGCTCTAATAGTTTTTTTTAAAAAAATAGAGCGACCTGCTCTGATACCAATTGAAAAATCTAGAAATCCCTTAGATGTTGATTTGTGATTATTGTAGACGTCCCCGAACGCCCCGGGAGGATGAGTCCCGTTCTGTTCTTTTGGGTCCACTACAGTTCGGACTCAATTGTCACGGTTCTTAATCTTGAACCAAAGAGTCCAAATCCGGCAAATCGTTTTGAGAAACAGATTTTGAAAAGAAGTGCCAAACATGGACTGCTTTGCCAGATACAGAGTCGCTACTTAAATATTTTTAAAATGGGAAATTTAGGAAACCCTGACTCGGTGCCGAAGGCCACGTGTCCGTCATCACCAAAGTGCCTCGGCTCGGGAACTTGGGTACGATCGGGGAAGGTCAGCTATGAGCACCCCCTTCGCCCGGTCCGAAGACCGGCCTCTACTAACCGTGATATCCAATTTTGAAAACGTTATGTGTTCTTATACCAATTATTAGCCTAGAATTACTATGTTATGCGCACAACAAACAAGTATAGACTAGATTGCCTAATTTGGAAATAAGCATTGCATATCCGTTTGTTTTGAAAAGGCTTTGGAATTTGCTACTCGCAAGTAGGCTAAAACATGGATTTCAACGAGCTTTTCCAACTCAAGCAATCCAACCTCCACCCACAGGCATTCAAACAGTTTATCTCATATAAGCATTTAGCCACATGGTAAGCCTATTGTCATGTCAACATTCACACGCATGCGAGATGCTAAAGCGTAAATACTTACATCGTACTCCGTGCCAAAACAACAAACTAGTTAGTAAACATGCATGTCCTAGTTCATGTTAAGTGACTAATGCATCGCATACAGAATGTGATTAGGATAGGCTCGGCTAACCCTAAAATGGCATGTGAAATGCTACACGTAACAAGTATTCAATTTGGAAATTGAAATACAATGCGGTTAGCGTGATGTACCGAGCCCGATGCATGTCAACAAATGCATGGATGCACGCATACATTGCATAAGGTATGCTAAAATAAACGTGCCCTAATCTACCATCGTAAGCAGGTAAATAAAAGGGAAGAAAGAAGTGGGGGTTGGAAGACATACACACCACTCACGCACGCTTATTACAACTTTGCCCTCACACGGAGGGACCAAAAGAATATACAAATTAATTAACTACGCAAGCTAATTAAATATTACAAAATGCCTAATTAATTAACAAATTAACTACGCTAAGAAAAACAGGTGAGGGCTCAATGCATGCGCGCTCGGATTCCGCTCGGAATTGCACTGCCATGCCTTGCCTGCCTTTGTTTTCCCTGCTTTGCTCCTCTGAAAACTGCCAAAGTCCCAAGGATGCCTCTCTGGATACTGGGAATCATCACCGGCCAAGTAGAATGATCACCGGCAGTGAATTTGTGGTCATCGGCACAAAATAGATCCACCGGCCATCAATTGACTGCCAGTCGGCACTAAATACTGCCGGCCGGCAATAAGTTCCTGCAGAACCTGCAACTCACAGCAGCAGAGGGCAAAACTTGCATGGCAATACAATTCAAGCTATTTATGCACCAATCACACTCCCTATCATGTTAATGACTCAAGGGAGGATGTGGCTCGATTCTCGGGCCACCAATCACGCATTTCTATGCATGGTGGCCTAAAGGATCAAGTGTGCACTTTCATGTCAAATGAAATGCAAACTAATCAAACAAAATGAGGCCCAATTCCTATCACCAAATCAAGGAACAAGGCATGCATGTCTATGTGTGCAATCCTAAACATGTCAACTAGTATGCAACATAGGATGCAAACAAGAATGCTAGTATGCAAACACACATACAAGGCAAGCATGCAAACCAAGCAAAGGGGCGGACTTAAACATGACTTAGGCAACTCCAAATAGGCCCAAAATCAGTAGCCAAAGTGCCCAAAAAGGAAGGCTAAGATGCACACACACATGCAAGCACTCATGGTCCAATACTTAAAGCATAATGGGGGAACTTTTAAACACATTTAAAAGGGCACAAATATGAACAATTAGCATGCAAGTTAAGCTCTAAAATCATGTTAGAAGAGGTGCCAAACCAACTCAAACAAGATAAACAAAATCATGCAAATGGCCCAAATATTCAAGGCTCACCAAAGAGGTAATGAACTACACTTAACAAGACCTAACATGGCAAGACTTAAGCAACTAAAATCAAAGTTTTAGCACACAAAATCAAGCCCAAAGGACTACTTAGATGGCATCTAAGTGGCTCAAATTCAAAGGCATGCACAATGGTCAAGACATAGGGCATCCAACACATGCTCTCAAAGCAACAAAGAGGCAACTAAGGCAACCATATGAGCATGCCAAAGGGACTGAAATTACATGTTGGATGGTTCCAAACCACCAAAATGATGCAAGCAACACAAGCTACACATTCACATACTTGAGGCATATAAGCCCGGCAAGCCACAAATGCAAAGGAGCTATACTAAGCATGCCAAAATCGATCCAAACAACTATGGACAGACCTAAAGCATGGCAAAACAAGCATAAGAACTTCACAAATCTAAGCCTAAAACATGCTAAAACAAAGGCACACGACCTAAGGCATGTTAAGGGATCAAGGAGGCATTACATGGCAACTATACTAAACATGCATGGAGTGCCAATACCAACTTAATACAAAGTTATAACATGGCAATATAAGCATAAAATATAGCCATGGCATGCTCCACACACACTTGAACAAAGACTTCCTTAAGAGACCAAAAATGGTCCCTTTCAAGGACAACAAGGAGAGGGGGTGGCCCTCCCCTTTTGGAGACTTCAAGGTACCATCCCCACCACTGAAATCCCTCAAGATTTCAGTGGTGAAGAGGCCCAAACACCAAAGTCTCGAAACTTGCACAAAATGGCACAAAACAAGGGCCTTGCAAGGCCTAAGAGGGGTCAAACTTCCCCAAAGCACAAAACACTCTTAATAAACTATCAAGAGGGCCTAAAAAAGAACTATTTTATGTTATACACCAAGCACAAAAATAGCTCTAAGATAGGTAGAAATAGGATGCAAAAATGGGGAATAAAGTGACTAGTTTCTTACCCTTGAAGAACTTCTTCACAAATGTTGATATTGTTGCTTCTTTGAGCTCAAATCCAACCAAAGACCTCAAGAACAAGCTCTGGTCCTTGAAGAAACCAAGAAAAAGTGAAAGACTAGGTGTTTGTGTGCAATAGTAAGACACAAAGCACCTAGAATACACACAAGGGAGATATAGAGATAGGATATGAATGGAACTCAAACCCTAAAACCAGAGCTTGCTCTGAGTTGTTTTCTCACTAAAAAGCCAACCCTAAAGCCAAGGGGGAAGGGCTCCTCTTATAGAGGAGCCAAACTTGTAATGCTTACAAGTTAAGCAACCAAGAGGGGCATCCCTCCATACACGTGTATGGAGGGGGAGCCAATGCCAGACAGCTATAATAAAATATCTGAAAAAGCAGCTGAACAGTAGTCGGCTGGGCAAAAATGTCATTTTGACAAAATTGACTGCCGACCGGCAACAAATAGTGCCGACCGGCAACATACATTGCCGGTGGCAACAAAAACCAGCCGGTGGCCTCTAGCCACTGCCGGTGGTGTGTGGGGATGCCTCACAAGGCATTCCCTGCCCCTCCAAGGCAAAACACAAGTGTTTGGTGTAAAACCAGACATAAAACGGTCGAGTTCGGAGATCCTGAGGCAAGGCGCGTAGCCGAGGACTCCGGGAACTCCAAACGAACACAAACATGGATAATCACCGAGTGTTCAAACGGTGACGTCCAAGTCTTGAGGACGGTCAAAAATGGGGTGTCTACAGTTGCCCCTCTTTGACAGAACTCGAAAGTCATAACAATGACGGGAGTGAATGTCAAAGCCCAGAGACGACCCATTTTTGACAAGGCCAAAGACTTGGATAGGCATGCAAGACAAACAAGGTATGCGCCCGAAGGCAGGGGCAAAATGCAAGGCAATGCAAGAAGCCGAGCATAACTTATGATCATGCAAAGAAAGCTGTAATGAAGCACACATGCGACAGTTATAAGCTAGCATACACCAGACTACACTGCAATGCAGAAAGGATGTATGAGAATTATGCAATTCTCAATACGTCTCGCTCGGAGGATACAATACCTGTGCGGCTCGTCCGGTTGCACCGGCCTCAAATGAGCCGTACATACAATATCGTGCCTGAAAAGAAGGAAAACTTAACAGATGCAATATTGTTAGCAACATGCATGACAATGCAATGATGAAATGCAAAATGATATGCAATATATACAAAACAATGCATAAACAATGCAAATGATATGCAATGCAATTGAAACAATGCAAATGATATGCAAACTAAATGCAGGGCAATTGAATCATGATTCAATCATGAGCGGGTCGAAACTACACATATGTCAAATAGATTGATGGAAGTAACAAGTCTGTCTACCATAGAACGATGTCTGAACTATGAGTGATGCAGACAGACACAAGGATGAGTATTGGGTGGAATGACATAAGTGGGGTGACGACCCGCTGGGGAAAGAATAATGATCCTAATGCCGGATGCAAAACTTACACTACAATGTAATATATACAATGGATATGGCATGTAGCCAAACCGTATCTCGCTTAGGAAGGGGATGCATGCATACAAGCCGCATCTAATCATAGAACTGTACGTGTGCAGAACTGTGTTTTGACGTGAAAAGTATGGACACATACCAGACCAAGCTCAACAAGGAAAGGCGCAAGCCATAAATGGGGGGGGGGAATGCAGTGGATGCATGCAACTAAAATGTAATATATACAATATGCAATGGAATGGATATTTACAATGGATAAGTGAAGGCGAAACATGCGTATCGACGCTAGTGAAGAATGCACGACAATGCGGGGGGGAGCAAAACATGCGTGTCAACGCAAGTGAAGAATGCACGACAATGCGGGGGGGGGGGGGGAGGGGAAGCGAAACATGCGCGTCAACGCAAGTGAAGAATGCACGACAATGCGAGTGGATAATGCAGTGGGTGCATGCAAACTATAATGCAATATAGATGGATGTTTACAAAAAATGCATGACATATGCACTATATTACAATGAAATGCATGACATATGCATGTTCTTTTTTGGATGATGCATGACATACGCAGTATTTTTTTTGTGTTTTTTGAAATGCATGACATATGCATGTTTTTTTTTTGGATGATGCATGACATTCGCAGTATTTTTTTTGTGTTTTTTGAAATGCATGGCATATGCATGTTTTTTTTTTTGGATGATGCATGACATATGCAAAAAAAGGTTTCGCACCCTCCAAGGATTTAAGGTCTCCTAGACCGTGTGTGTTTAAGGTCTCGCCAGACCCATCTGGGGCAATGCGTGAATTGAGATGTGGTGCACAAGACAGTGCGATGCGCAAGATTGCGTGATGGAATGCATGCCAAATGCAATGAGATGCGCAAAACAGCGCGATGCGTTAGACAACGCGAGTGAAGGTTTTACACCTCCCAAGGATTTAAGGTCTCCTAGACCGTGGAAGGCATGGAGATGTATGACCTCGAAATGCGCGACAACGCGCGGCTTTTGAAATGCATGGCAATGCAAGTGAGTGTAGACACCCCATTTTTGACCGTCCTCAAGACTTGGACGTCACCGTTGGAACACTCGGTGATCATCCATGTTTGTGTTCGTTTGGAGTTCCCGGAGTTCTCGGCTCGCGCGCCTTGCCTCAGGACCTCCGAACTCGATCGTTTTGTGTCTGGTTTTGCACCAAACACTTGTGTTTTGCCTTGGGAGGGCAGGGAATGCTTTGTGAGGCATCCCACACACCACCGGCTGTGACTAGAGGCCACCGGCTGGCTGTAGTTTCCACCGGCACTATATTGTGCCGGTCGGCACTATTTTGTGCGGTCGGCACTCTTTTTGGCAAAATGACCATTTTGCCCTGCCGACTACTGTGCACTTGCTTTCTGAGATATTTTCAGACAGCTGTGTGCAATTTGCTTCCCCTCCATACACGTGTATGGAGGGATGAGCCCTTAGTTGCTTAGCTTGTAAGTCTTACAAGTTCTATAAGAGGAAGGCTCTTCCTCTTGGCTTAAGGTTGGGATTTCTTGAGAGGGTTCAGCCATTTTAGAGAGAGAGAAAGCTCTGGTTTTAGGTTAGATCATATATCTATCTTATCTCTCTCCTTTCTTGCTTATTTAGTACACTAGGTGCTTTAGTTCACACTATTGCACACAAGCACCTAGTGTCTCACCTTCTCCTTGCAACTGAGGTTCTAAGGGCTGTTTTTTAGTGTTCTTGACTGGTTTGGAGCTCAAGGGACCAACTACTCCAACCTTTGTGAAGAAAAGCTTCAAGGGTAAGAAACTTACTTTATTTACCCCATTTTTGCACTCCATTTTTGCTTGCTTTAAAACAGTTTTTGTGCCTGGTCTATAACACAAAAAAGTTCTGTTTTTTTAGCCTCTTCATTGTATACTAAGAGTGTTTTGTGGTTTGAGCAAGTTTGACCACCCTTAGACCTTGAAAAGGGCTCATTTTTGTGCTATTTTGGAGAGATCCGGGACTTGTGTGCTTGGACCTCTCCACCACTGAAATCTTGAGGGATTTCAATGGTGGAGATGGTGCCTTAAAGTCCTAGAAAGGGGAGGGCCACCCCCCTCTCCTTGATGTCCTTGAAAAGGGCAAGTTTTGCTTCCTTTTGTAGCTTCATGCTTGAGTGTGTGTTGAGCATGTTTGACTTGTTTTCCATGCTTATATTGCCATGTTATAACATGATTTCAAGTTGGTTTAGGTCCCTTATGCATGCTTAGCATAGTTTCCTTGTAATGCCCTTTATTGCCTTAATATGCCTAGGTTGCATGCCTTAGCTTCAAGCATGTTTTAGGCTTGCATTTGTGAAGCTTGCATGCTTATTTTGCCATGATTTAGCTCTGTCCATAGTTGCTTTGGTCAATCTTAGCATGCATTACATAGCCCCTTTGTATTTGGCTTGTTGACCTTAGAAGTATGCATGTGTAGTATGCCATGCTTGCACTATTTTCAATGATTTGAAATCATCTAACATGCCATTTCAGACCTTGTGATGTGCTTGTTCGGCTGCCTTGCATGCCCCTTTAATGCTTTAAGAGTATGTGTTAAATGCTCCATGTTTTGGCTTTAATGCATGCCTTTGGATTCATGTCATCTAGATGCCATCTAGGTGGTCATTTAGGCTTAGTTTTATGTGTTAAAACTCTGTTCTTGAGTGTTTAAGTATTGCCATGTGTGGTTGTGTTAAGTGTGGTTTAAAGCCTCATTGGTTTGCTTTGAACCTTAGACCATTTGCATGCTTTATTTGGCTTGTTTGTTGCATGATTTGGCCTCATGTTTTGCATGGATTTCAGAGCTTTTTCCATGTATGCTAGTAGTCCATGTTTGTGCCTCTTAGATGTGTTTAAGAGTTGCTTGATTATGCTTAGTGTTGGTGCCTTAACTTGTGCATGTGTGCATGTTTGTTTGGCCCTCATAACTTGGCATTTTGGCTACTGATTTTGGGCCTACTAGAGTTGCCTAATTCATGTTTAAGACCATCCTTCCATTGGTTTGCATGCTTGCCTTGCATGCTTGCTTGAATCCTTTGCATAAGTATGTTGCATAGTCCATGTTGCATGCTAGATAACATGCTTAAGAGTTGCATTGCATAAGCATGCATGCTTGACCTCTTGAGATGAAAATGATAGAGGTTTAGCACCCTTGTTTGCTTGTTTGCATTGCATACATTTGAGATCAAAGTTGCATCCTTGGCTCTTAGGGCCATCACGCATGGAAATGCGCGATTGGTGGTCCAAGGACCGAGGCACATCCCCCTTTGAGTCACTAACATGATAAGGGGCATGTTTAGTGCATAAATGACTTGAATTACATTGCCATGCAATTTGTTGCCCTCTGCTGCTGTGAGTTGCAGGTTCTGCAGGTATTTTGTGCCGACCGGCACTGTTTAGTGCCGACCGGCAGCCAATCGGCAGCCGATGAGTGAATCTAGTGCCGGTGGCCCCCTCCTTCAGCCGGTGGTGTTCTACCCCAGCCGGTGGTACTCCCCAGTGCCCTGAGAGGCACTCTTGGGACTTTGGAAATTTTCAGAGGAGGGTAGCAGGGAAAACAGAGGCACACTTGCATGACAGTGCGATTCCGAGCCCATTCCGAGCGCGCGCTGCATTTGGGCCCTCCTCCCGAGGCATTTACTGTTTTAATTAGATTAATTATTTGTCTAATTAATTTAGTGAATTTGTAATAATTAATTAGCTTGCGTAGTTAATTATTTGTATTATTATTTTGGTCCTTCCGAGCGAGGGCAAAGTTGTAATAAGTGTGTGTGAGTGGGTGTATGTCCTCCAATCCCCACTTCTTTCTATCCCTTTTATTTACCTGCTTACGATGGTAGATTAGGGCACATTTATTTTTAGCATACCTTATGCAATGCATGTGTGCATCCATGCATTTGTCTATATGCATCGGGCTCGGCACATCATACAAACTGCATCGTATTTTCAATTCCAAATTGAATACGTGATAGTTGTTGCATTTCACATGCCATGCTTAGGGTTAGCCGAGCCTACTCTAGAATGCATTTATGCCTGTGTTGCATTAATCACTTAACATGAACTAGGTCATGCATGTTTGCTAACCGGGTTATTGTTTTTTGCACAGAGTACGATGTAAGTATTTTATGCTTTAGCACTTTGCATGCGTGTGAATGCTAACATGACAGTATGCTTACCATGCGGCTAAATGCTTATGTGTTATAAACTGTTTAAATGCCTGTGGGTGGAGGTTGGATTGCGTGAGTTGGAACAACTCATTGAAATCCGTATTTTAGCCTACTTGCGAGTAGCAAAAACCAACACGTTTTTCGAGATAAAACGGATATGCAATGTTTACTTCCAAGTTAGGCAATCTAGTCTATACTTTTGTGTTGTGCGCATCACATAGTAATTCTAGGTTAAATAATCGGAATAAGAACGCATAAAGTTTTCAAAATTGGATATCACGGTTAGTAGAGGCCGGTCTTCGGACCGGGCGAAAGGGGGTGCTCATAGTTGACCTTCCCCGATCGTACCCAAGCTCCCGAGCCAAGATCACTTTGGTGATGACGGACACGTGGCCTTCGGCGCCGAGTCAGGGTTTCCTAAATTTCCCATTTTAAAAATATTTAGGTGGCGACTCTGTAATCTGGCAAAGCAGTCCATGTTTGGCACTACTTTTCGAAAATCTGTTTTTCTTCAAAACGATTTGCCAGAGTTGGACTCTTTGGTTCAGATTTAGAACCGCGACACAACACCAGGGAGTCCGAACTGTAGAGCGAAGCCCACGGGCGCGTCTACAGTGAGCCGTGCACACCAATGCACCGAAGGTCTTGCACCTTTCAAGGATTTAAGGTCTCCTAGACCGTGGAAGATGCACAATGCAAGTGAGACACGCATGCCAATGGAAATGAGGAGGCACACGTGCCAATGGACATGATAAACGATGCAAGTGTGACACGCATGCCACACGGGATGTAAAGTGAATGAGACAAATGAGGCACGCATACCTCATAAGAATGGAAGCAAGTGAGACACGCATGCCAATGGAAATGAGGAGGCACACGTGCCAATGGACATGATAAACGATGCAAGTGTGACACGCATACCACACGGGATGTAAAGTGAATGAGACAAATGAGGCACGCATACCTCATAAGAATGGAAAATGATGAAAATGATGTAAATGAGACACGCGTGCCTCATAAGATGCAAGACAATGCAGATGGACTTAAATGCGTAACAACGCACGTGTTTCGGAATGCATGATGATGCATGGTATAAAATGCATGATAATGCACAAGAGATGTGCATGACAATGCATAGGGTGCGTGTTACAACGCGTGTAGTACGTGCATAACAATGCAACTGTGAGGCGCGTGACGGCGCGATGCAATGCACCGAAATAGTGCGATGAACGCGTGCAACGCATACGGGGCAACCTTTGAGTTTTTGTAAAAGGCAAAAGGATACAAAAGGATACAACATTGCATGAATTTGAGTGCTACGCACAGAAGACACGGTCCGAGGTCAAAACGGAGGCCGGTTGAGCATCGGAGATACACTTTCTTGTACTTTCTCGAGCTATGATGACCAAAAACCACTCATATGGCCTAAACAAGGCTGTGGCAACACCACCGGCCGGGCTAGGAGGCCACCGGCTACAAAAGAATTCCATCGGCACAATATTCTGCCGGCCGGCACAAAATGTTGCCGACCGGCAAAAAGTTGCTGAGTCGGGGCAGATTCGACTTTTCACCCCGGGTCTTTTAAAATAGGGTTTCTAAACCCTATTTTCTTATTTCCCCTCCGCCGAAAACCATCTCTCTCTCTCTCTAGAGCCTTTTTCTCTCCTCATTTCCTCATTTCTTTGTGTTCTCGCGCCTTTTTCGTCGTTCGATTCGCGAAGTTCATCGCGTTTCGAACATTTTGGACCGATTGAAACTTCGTTTCGACGCTCCTTTTGCTATTTTCACCTTTTTGGGACTTGTTCCCCTCGATTTCCTCTTCATTTCCGTGCCTTTTCACATCCCGACCTTTCCGGCCATTTTTCACCCTCCCGGGGGGTTGACTTTTCAGTTGACTCTTCGTATTCCGACCCGATTTTCATCCCTCGACCATTTTCTCATCATTCTCGATATGGCCGACGACATTCCACGTGGTAGGACTCCCTCAGATCACGAGATGGATCCCGAGGTCGAGCTCCTCCCGTTGAGCGAGCGCCCGTTTGACCCGGCGACCTACCGGCCGGTGATTCACGTTCTGCCACCCGACGGACTGCGAGCTGCTGCTACGCGAGCCTGCCTCCCACCTATCCTCCGGCGCTTCCGAGGTAACTTTCTTTCTCTGCTTTACTTTCTGCAATGTAAAACTTTTTTACTGCCAATTGTCATAACTGGTTGCATTCTTTAACTGCTTAGTTCCGATACACTGAAACACAGTATATTGTCGTTGATTACAAACACGTTTGCAACTGATTATCCGTTTAAGACTCACACGCGCACACACTGCACTAGCCTTGAACCACTCAAACCACAGCACACACCGTATTTCACTGCAAACACCGACACCCGGTACCTGTTTGAATCTGAAAAACTTGCACGCGTGCCACATTTGCACCGAGCCACACAAACATACTGACGCATCACACGTTGTAGTTTACTGTAAACACACCGGCACCCGGTATCTGTTTGAATCTGAAAAACTTGCACGCATGCCACATTTGTACTGAACCACTCAAACACGTTGACACATCACACGTTGTAGTTCACTGAAAACACACCGGCACCCGGTATCTGTTTGAATCTGATAAACTTGCACGCATGCCACATTTGCACTGAACCACTCAAACGCGTTGACGCATCCTACGTTGTAGTTCACCGTAAGCACACCGGCACCCGGTATCTGTTTGAATCTGAATATACGCATGCATGCCAAATTTGCACTGAACCACTCAAACACGCTGACGCATCACACGTTGTAGTTCACTGAAAACACACCGGCACCCGGTATTTGTTTGAATCTGATAAACTTGCACGCATGCCAAATTTGCACTGAACCACTCAAACACGCTGACACATCACACGTTGTAGTTCACTGAAAACACACCGGCACCCGGTATCTGTTTGAATCTGATAAACTTGCACGCATGCCAAATTTGTACTGATTTTGACTGTTTCTTCAAAACTGTACATTTTATATTGCTTCATAACTATTTGTTTGAAAACAGGGAGATTCCCATACCATCCGCGGGTATGGGAATACCGTCGCTCGTGTGTGGTATGCCGAGCTTCCTGACGCAGTTCGCCGCATCGTAGACCAGGCTGGCTTTGGCGCATTCTGCAGGGGACTCTCCCAGCTCACGACATGCAGACCTCTCCTCGCCGCTCTAGTAGAGAGGTGGTGGGACACCACCGATTCATTTCACTTTTCTGCGACCGGGGATATGACGATGACCCCTTATGATTTCTCGGTGCTCACAGGCATCGGGGTAGGGGGTGATCCGATCCCTTTGATATTGACATGGATGAGTGGACCGCGGCTCAGGTCTACTTGCTTGGCGCGGCATCGCCTCTCGCGCGTCTGGCTTCGTCCGGTACTCCTGGTTCGAGGTGCAGTTCTGGGTCCAGCCCCTCCTCGTCGATGCAGCTCCGATGACCCCAGAGGCCGTAGAGAGATATGCACGCGGCTTCCTCATGTTCTTGTTCGGGACGACCCTTTTCGCCGACCGGGCGAACACAGTGCCTCTCTGTCTGCTCAGCGCGCTGGTGGATGTCAGAGACATTTTGCATTATGACTGGGGTGGCGCCGCTCTGGCCACCCTTTATGGATATATGAGCTCAGCCTCCCGTGGCAGCGGACAGTTGCTCGGGGGTTACTGGCGTGCTTGGGAGGTACATTTCTTTTTCTGCCTTTCATTTCCGTTCTTTATTTTCTGTACTCTGCACACTGCACACACTGTAGTCTGCTTTACACTTGCTGTATATTGTACACACGGCACACACATACTCTGCTTTACACTGACTGTACACTGCTCACACTGTACACTCTGCACAATACACTGCACAACACTGCTCTGCTATTTCTGCCTTCTATTCTGTATTCTGCTTTATCTGATAAACGCACTGGTATTTATCTTACAGTTGTGGGTTTACGCCTACTTTCCTAGGCTTGCTCCTGTACCCGAGGCGGAGACCCCTCTAGTTGTCCCTTTTTCACGTCGCTTTGACGGGAGATGCACTCGGAGGCCCCGAGAGACCTTCAGCTTCTTCCGCCGCTACTTCGACACCGTCACCCCCGCGGAGGTATGTTTTACTTGCAGTGTAGTTAAGCTTCGCCCTTCCACTGCATATTTCAATAACAGTAGATAACAAATTGTATTTCATTTTCAGATCGTTTGGCAGCCTTGGGCTCCTTTGCTAGGCGTGGCGCGGGATCGGTTTTGCCGGCGCCGATGATACCTCGCGTTTCTGGATTCTGCTGGAGGGTCCAGTCTGTCGGGCTTGGTACCTGGGCGAGCGTTTCTTCCGCCAGACCCTAGGCTTACCCGAGCAGATAGTCCCGGTGCACCCTCCTGAGCATATGAGGGATACCGAGAGGTTCACTGCCGAGCAGATGGCGGACTACACCATCGGCTGGGAGGCAGACCACTTCAGAGGCGAGGGCGATTACTTGGAGTACGTCCGGACCTTCATCATGCGACCTCTGAGCGGCGGCCGCCGAGCAGAGAGAGAGAGACCTGCGGCGCCAGCGGCCGGAGCAGGAGTAGGAGCGCCGAGGAGGGCTCGAGTCCGTGGCAGGGGCGGAGTTCAGCGAGGGCGTGGGACCGGTTGGCCTGCTCTGCCCGCTGCATTGACTTTCAGAGGGCAGGGTGGGGCGACCTATCAGATCCCCTTTGCTCCTCCACCAGCTGACCACGAGTTTGTCGGTGTCCCCGACTTGCCTCCGGTATGTATTACTGCATTCTTCATCTTGCACTGTTATTTCATTTCAGTTTATTTGATATTCCGTAGAATATTGATGCATCTGATACTTTCGCAGGCGTCTTCTGGATACACCCGGCAGTCATTGGAGATGAATGCCTCCATGATGGGGATGCTCCAGCGGACCTTCGACCTCCTAGCCCTCTACAGCATCCCGGTATGTTCTTCCTGACTACAGCCTCAAACCATACACAAACTGCTTTACATAATCTGATGCATAACACAACATCTGATAAACTGCTCACGGCATCTGATACACTGTACTCATACATTGCATCCTGCACTAACTTACTGTTCACAGCATACATACACTGTACTCATACACTGCATTCTGCACTGATTTACTGCTCACGGTATTCACATACTGTACTCATACACTGTATTCTATACTGATTTACTGCTCACGGCATCCACATACTGTACTCATACACTATATTCTATACTGATTCATGCTCTCAGTATTCTGATGTATTCGCCTTTCATGCTTTTTCAGCCTCCCTTCCAGATTCCTCCGGTGGCGGCGCTCCAGCTGGACCTCCCATTTCTACTCGGGATGGCAGAGCATATCCCCGCACCAGGGGGGGCGCACTCATGTCGGGAGAGGCTGCGGGCTCCGGTTCCGGATGATGAGTCTGAGGCTGAGACAGAGGCGGAGGAGACCGATGATGGCTCGGACTCGAGCTCAGACGGTGATGCCCCTAGTGGTGCCCTGTTGATGACGCTCCTGGACCCTCGTCCAGGAAGAGGACCAGGACAGATTGACGGCCCCAGAGCCATTTTTGACATTTGATACAGATTTTACTGTTTTTTTTCTTCTCCCTTTTTTTTGCATTTTCCCCTCTTGTTAGTAGTTAGGGTACTTTGTACTGCCGCAGGCAGATTTTGTTTCCAAAACTTATGTACTTGAAAAGATGATATGAAATGAAACAAACTTTTTGTCTGAAAAAGTGTTTACATTTGTGTATATTTCATACCTTGCACTATATTGCATCATATTACATCTCAAATGTAAATGATATTGATCTGTTGTCTGAAAATTGAGCACTGCACTATGATAATCGGATAACCAACCAACTAACAGCAAACAACTCATACAAAGCACTACTCAAACTGCATAATACAGCCCATACTCTACTGGGGATTGATCTGCATACAGCCCATAACACAGCACTTGGTTCATTCCGCACACAGCAAACCCTGAACAAATAACCCAATCTGACAAGACGGATCACAAAACTGACACGGTTGCAGTTGAAACACACTCGGATGTCCCAAACTTTCCTTTCTCTTCTTTTGCTTCGCATGAATGTAGAGAATGGCACAGCATTCTGAGCACAAACAACGACTTTTGAAATAAAGAAGGGTTTTCAACCAGGGTATCGAGCCTAACACAGAACACAACGAGACAGACTCAGACAAAGAAACGAAAGGTACGCGACCCAAACACAACGAAACACACTCGGAAAAGACTCAAAGCCAGAATCAAGACCGGCAAATCAAAAGACACGACACACAGACATGTTTACAAAAAGACCTCAGATCTTGAGGAGCCAATTCCTCCGGGCATTATTTCCCACCCTTTCTGATTTGTGATACTCACATCACTCGCCCTCAGGCTCGGTTTTTCTCACAAAGTCCTTTTCTTACTTTTCTCTCAACTTACTCCTCTCTATTCTAAATTATTCCAAATTGAAGCAGCCACTTGTAATATAGGTCCCAGATGTGATTCACTCCAAAGATAGACTGAAAAAACAGAAAAAATAGTAGATGGGTCTACACCCCACTTGAGCTCATCAGATCTGGTATTGTACAATACTGGTGCAGAGTTCAACAGATTAAAAAGTCTGTTAGCTTCATGATCCTTCAAGACCAACAAAGGTCTTCTAAAGTCCATGTTCCAGCCACTATTCTCTTCTTTTTTCAAAGAA